>VUQR01035602.1:25914-75763 GCA_015108515.1 Hemichromis elongatus
TAGCAAAATGTGAAAATACATACAGAATATGGAGTTGGGAAGGTAGAATACAAGTTTTCTCCAATTTTCCCCATATCTCATAAACGGGAGTTTTCGCTATTTAGAATTAGTTCCTTGCTGGAATGCAATACTGTTACAGCTGAGAAGAGATTTTGTCATCTCATGCTGGCAAGTCAGCTTTATTTATTTATTTCAAACATATTTCACCTTTGGTAGATGTCTAAGTACATAAAGATATCGTCCCTAACCCTAATCCAAATTCCAAGTCCCCTATCTATCATGTGCATACACAGGTCACAAATAATGTTCTAAAAACCTCCTGTTAACATGTTTTCTTCAAGCAGGCTGCCCCAAAATCTTAACGCTATGGAAACAACAGGACAATTTCACCTCGACTAAATGTTATCAGCGATCATGGAATAAAGACGCCAGAAGATTGCAAATAGAACCAAGAGCCAGATTTAAATGTGCACCATATCTAATGCATAAAGGAAGTTTTGTTGGTAGTGGAAACGTTTTTAAAAGCTACATTTTATCAGCATCTACTTTTGAATTGTGTTTGGAGTCTTACCGCCCCTTTTTTTGGTTGTTCGATATACGGTAGATACAGGCAAGTATTCATAACTGATATAGAGCTTGAAATGACCAAAAATGTTGACTGAGCTACTAAGAATTCTATACTTGAGTTTGCTGTTCAGCAATTTCTGATATATAGTGTTGTGGACATACTTAGATCAATACCAAAACTCAGCCTTATTGACAAGTAAAAAGATGAAACTGGTGTTGGTGTTTTTTAGTGCAGTATAACAACAGATGGTGTTCTTTGGTGCACTGAAGTGTAACAAGATCTTCTCAGTTCCCCCCTGGTGGAAACTGCAGGAAGTTTCTGGAGAAGCCTATGCCAAACTAAGCTGTTGAACATAAGAAAGGGGAAATGACTATCCTGGGTGTCTTATCCCTGTGAAATTCCCATCTTTCTGCCTCTTGACGAACTTGACTGCGTTGCATAAACAGTGCTTTAAAGGATATACCAACATACGGGCAGCAGCTTGTTTCCCTTCCATATTGGGAGTTCATTTGAGAAAGAGTGAATATGTTTCTCTACTCAATGCTGTCAGAAGGCCACACAGTATGCCTGGGGATCCAAGGGGAAACCTATCTATTTTAGTAGTGACTTCCTCTGAAAGAGTTTATTTTCACTCGTAATGTTGTCCAAAGCTAACAATCGGATCATACATAAAGACGGGCAAATGCTCCAAGGAATAAAAAATCTCGTCCTTCTGGACCTCTAAACTTGCAAAAAGGAAACCATAGAAATTACAGAAGGACGCTCCAATAACAGCTTCCAGGAGGGTTTTCTTGGTTGCACTTGTGCTTTGACTGTAAGTGAAAAGGAAAGAGAACTTTCTGCCTCTGCGTGTCATGGGAGCAGGGAAAAACATTACAGCAATGCTGCAGTATTTCCACATGGATGTGAAAATGGGGTTCAACATCATTAATGTTTCTGATTTTCAGGGAAAGGGGGCATTTGGCGGTTTTGTCACGCTCAATAAGCCATGCCGCTTTGTTTTCAGACTCACCCGTTTTTTCCAGAGGTCGTATTTCAATTAACCGGTGGCCGCAAACATGATGGCAGCTTTGATACTGGGCAGGCAGGTATTGTACACCTATGTCTCTTTAAAGTCAAATGAATGAAGCAGTACATTTCTAGGTAATGTGACAGTCCAGCTTGAATTTGTCTAGTTTCTTTTAGTGCAGCGATACAAAGTTACCATTTGGTTTCTTTTTCCATCATTCATTTTAGTGAATTACTCTCAGGTGGGTACTTTATTGAGGATTTATTTTGCTTTAATTACAAGGTTATACATTTGGCTAAATGCTTGCAAGATTTATGATATCCCCACTGAAAACACTGAAGCTATAGCTTGTAGCTTGGCACCCGCTAATGCGTCTGTAAAATAAATTGAGAGTTTCCTCTTATAGGCTCATGTTTCCGTGCACTCTCACTCTTCTAATGGTGCTAATTTTTCTTCATTTGGTCGTTAGAGGTATTACGAATGTAGGTACTCCTGTGATTTAGGCCACTTGGATGCAGTGAAAAAAGTTACACATGTGTTATACCGTATTATTACTTTTAATCATTGTTAAAAAAAAAAAAAATTGGAGCGAGTCTAAAGTCTAGCCCCAGGCCATCTGATTGATGAGAGGTTGTATTCAGATTCCTTTTAGCTGTAATGTGGTCACCACCAACTTCATATGGACATATCGGACTTTATCGGACAGCTGCTAAATGCTCCAATATGTTCACCTTTGCTAATTTTGCAAATCTGCTTTTTTAGTTGACATTAAGAACAAAGTGGTTTTACTAGAGCTTCTTTTTCTTTTCTTTTTTTAAACTTAAACAGCAGTTTGCCAGGACCAAAAGAGTCATAAGAGAAACAAACCAAACAATGAAGTCAGAAACAAGACTTTGAAATACTCTCCAACCACAACTTTGTTTAGCTGGCTCTGTGGACGCCTTTAACAGTTAAAAACATTTTAGTCAAGGGAGCCTTTTATTGAGATTCTTACTGATACTACCTGTTTTTAGTTAGCTGTTTTCTCTAATTCCTATATTTTATTTTTTGGATTGCTTTGGGACGATATATCTGTAAAAAGCGCTTTACAAATAACCTTTACTTCCCTCCTTACTTACCTATATCTCACTACTTGTAAATGCTTGGGGAAATTATTTAGAGGTAATAACACCAAGCCTTTATCTAAACAAACAGGGAGAGAGCCATTATATAATACAGCAATGAAAAAGCTTTACCCAAATTTTAATTCTACTATGATTGCATTATTTACAATACTAATGTACTCTTGCTTGCTTACTTGCCTGATAACAAATTCTGATTTTGGCAAAAAGCTTAGACACATATATGGTCATCCATCCATCCGTTCAGCTTGGGGTGAAAGGTGTGGAGCCTGTCCCAGCTGTCATGAGGCAAGATATGTGTTACAACCCAGACAGGTTGACAGACCATCACTGAGCCATGAGCAATTGTTTATAGAGCAACACCGATTATAGCAGCTTTAAGGTAAGCGTATATGTATAGGTTTTATTCTAGTGTGATATTTAAATATTTTCTTATAAAATTGCTGAAATAAGAGCAAATGTTGTTGTTTTTTTTGTTTTGTTTTTGTTGCTTTTTTTGCCTCCCCAACAGAACAACCATACATAATATTATTCTGGGCAGACAAGTGAAAGTCATTAGTACTAGAGTGGAAGTTGTTGTCAGAAGAGTTGCCAAAATCAGAAAGGTTCTTGTCTGCATCTTTGCCACTGCTAAGGTTGAGTGATTATGAGCCAAATATGAGATAATAACAACTTAGATAGAGTGGAACATTAGACATTATGGTTGATCTAAGTGCACAGTTAGTAATGTAATGTGGTGTTATTTTAGCCTGCAGCAAATCACGAGTGTGTTTAAACTTACTTCGGTCACAGAGCTGCCTGTTATCTTTTTTTGTATTTTTGTTTTATAATGACTCTTGATAAACAGAGCAGATGATAATATTACTCACCCATATCTGCTATTTGTTTTCCTCCAGACTTTAGTTCATGCAGGTCGTATGCTGTAAATCAAAGCTTGATTAAGGTCAAAGGAACTGATATGGGATTAAAAACAAAGCTCTGTTTGGATATTTGATATTTGAGCTGCTTACAGTGAATACCCCAAGACGTCTTACTCAGTTTGAATTTGCAATAATCTGTCAGATGCTCTTTTTTTTTTTTTTTCCAACAACTGGTTTGCTTCCAGGAAAAGATAACTGATAAAATATCCATTTCTCGTATTGCTGACTCTGGCAATGTGCCGCAGAATGAAAAATGAGGATACGCTGTGAATTCGAATGCTCTCGCTACATGCTTCAGTTTATGTTCATCCAATTTGGAAGTTCACTCTAAGTTGTGTCGTTTGATCCCCTTTTATGATAATTTTCAAACCCGTAGATATTCCTGTGAAGCCTGTGAAGTGGAGGAAAAATTCCCGACGCCGCCTTAGATGCTGCCTTTGAGGCGGGCTCTCCCTCCGGTGTCTCTTTGACTCTCCCTGACAGATGTTGCATTCTGAGTGGATGTCTTTGTTTGTCAGCACTGGGGAGCCTTCCAGAGGATCCAGAGGGCAGCGCTGTTTCACCTTGCTTGGGGTCAGCCTTGCAGATTATGTGTTTCTCAGATTTTAAAGTGAAGAAACACAAGAATCGAGGTGAGATGCTCAAATATGAGGAGAAAATGCCGTAGAGTGAGGCCAAGTTGTAGAAAACTGTTGACAGGAAGCAAATAAGAAGAAGATTGGGACAGACTCGGGGATAGTAGGAAAATAAAGATAAACAGCTTCAATCCCTCACAGTGTGGCCTACATAGATCTTCAAATGACTAGTGGTTGTCACCATTGTTTTTGTTGCATTCTTATGGTGGTAGGATGTGAGCCACTTGTTCTTAAGGCCTTCGTGTCACATCTGAGCATTACTTCACTTATTTATTTAAACGTTTATTGTCTTGCGGTGTGAGTGAGGGAGGCGAGCTGGTCTGTGAGTATTGTGCAACGTATTGAATTACATCTTCAGACCCACACATCTTGATGGAATTCCGTCTGGAGCAATTCAGAAGTGCAGGCTGTTTATAACCTGCCTCTGTTTTCTTTGGGCGCTTTGGGCACACGAAGTGAGTCGGGTCTCGGTTTATCGCTTTAAGTGCTGTGATTGGCGTGACACTTCGTTCAGCCCGCTAGCGGCGATACGCACGCGCACACAAACACACGCACGAAAAGATAGAGACGCACACGCAGACATGTTTGCACCCACAAATCTTAATATTTGTTTTGAAAGCAAAGACACTCGTAACCCTGTGCAGAGTTGTGTTTGCGTTAGTGGGAACCTGAGCCAGATTTCTCATATTTCACAGAATACCACAGCTGGAGCTGGCACACTGACTGCAGACGTGTAGAGGAAAGTCAGTAAAGTGGGTTACACTGTGACATTTCTTATGTTCCCTGCTGTTAAACAATAACACCCTCAAAACATTGTACAGTGCAACTCAAGAGTCCTCATAAAATCATTGACTCAGTCGACTGCTTCAGTATGTTTCTTTTCTTTGGTCGTTTTAGCTGTTTGCACTTTCGGTCACAATGCTATCAGAGCCGTCGATTGGCTGATAAGGAACACCTGCTGCACCCCAGAATTTGGTGTTGACTCGCACCAAGTGTGCAATTTACACACCTAAAATGTGTAATTTGTTTTTAAAACACAAAATAAGTACAGCCCATCAAAGTATTCAATCAAATATGGTAATAAGATACTCTAACAAATAATCTTGGATTTTTTTCTTTTTAGTAAAGGCTTTAAAAATGTTCAACACAACATATAACAGATACTGATTAAGGTTTTCATTAGAACTTGCTTTTTGCGTTACACCAAACTATTTCTAATTACACTCCCACCAAAAAAATACCTCTTTTATATTACATTTTTCCTCTGTGCTCACAATGCTAAACCTATACAAACATGTTGATACATACGCACTGGCCACCTCTTCAGTTACACCTTGTGAGTTGGACCCTTTTTTTGTTTTCAGAACTGCTTTAACTCTTTGCGGCATAGATGTAAACGTTGCTTAGAGATTTTGGTTCGTATGGACATGATTAATCACGCAGTGTCTGCAGATTTGTGGACTACTGGTGCGACTCTGACGTTCCACAACAGCTCGAAGATCTGCTGTAGAAGCTATTTGAGGGCTGTGAACATGTTTCAGAAAGCAGTTTCAGAGCATTTGAGCTTTGTGCCATGGAGACTTATACTGGTGGATGTAGCAATCAAAAGATGGTTACACTGTGGTCATAGAGGGATGGCCATGGACCATGGGCGGCCATGGTTCACGGGGTTGGGAAACACATCTTGTAACTGGAAGGTTACCGGTTCGATCCCCCAGATCGTTGTGTCCTTGGGCAAGACACTTTACCCTACCACCTACTGGTGTTGGCCAGAGGGGCCGATGGCGTGATATGGCAGCTTCGCTTCTGTCAGTCTGCCCCAGGGCAGCTGTGGCTACAACTGTAGCTTGCCTCCACCAGTGTGTGAATGAATTGTAAAGAGCTTTGGGTGCCTTGAAAAGCGCTATATAAATGCAATCCATTATTATTATTATTATTATTATTATTATGGTCAGCAACAGTACTCAGATATGCTGTGGCATTTAGAAGATGCTCAGTTGGTACTAAGAACATCGAAGTGTGTACCCCACAGAATTACACATACGGCAGCACCCCTGTATCATTGAAATAATACAGGATGAATCCATGTTTTCATGTTGTTTACACCAAACTCTGACCTTTATGTCTGAAACTTGCAATAGAAATCTAGACTTATCAGATCGGGCAACATTTTTTCACACTTAGGTTTGGCAACTTTTGTGAACCCATGTGATTTGTAGTTTCTTTTTCTTAGCTGACACGAGTTGAACCTCTTCAGCAAACAATGTTGCAACATTCTAAGCTGTAAAATGAGAGACTGGTTAAGAGATATCAGTAATATGCAAATCCTTACACGCATAAGATGTGCCCATTGTTATAGAAGCCAAGAACTTTCTCAAATTTGGCTCTTAGAGAAATGTGAATTAAAAGTTTTTGTGGACCTACATTTGGCTTTAAGACTCGGTTTATTATTGCTACATTGTAAAACTTGTAAAAACACTGTTGTATTTGGTGTCAGCCTAACGCATCAAGCTGTTTTTGGTTTAGGCAAACAGTTGGCCGTAGTGATTAGTACAGGTAGAGTTTAGCAATCAGTGTTGTGATTACTGCTAGAGAAAGCACTTTGCACACATTCAGGGATGGAAAAAATGTAGCGTAACATTTTTCTTGATGTATTTCTCCTCAGCAGTAATGGTGCAGTGACAGACTACCTCTAAATTGCACTGCTGCACGGTGACCTAACAGAAACTAACTTAGAAATCTGTTGTTGATTGAAAAGATGGATGAGGTTGTTGGTCTGAGTTTACAACGAAAATACAAATGGTTACAAATAGTTCCAGAGGTTTATTTAAGTTGACATGTTTGCTGTGGTTCTGAGGTGGAAAGGTTAATCCTCCAGAGGCCTGTACATGGACGTTAGTAAATCTGCACGCGTGAGTGCGCCACATTCGTGTCCGTTTCTGCATGCGGGTTCCTGCATGACATTGTTTTATCTGCACAAGCCTGTTTTTTTGCCTGTGTTTGGATGAGATGACCTTGAGCTTAACCGATAGACTGAGAAGGATCGCATGAGATGCTACTTCCCTGGGCATGTGGAGTCACTAGGTGCAGAAACTGGAACAGAAGCTGACACATGCTGTCAAACAGCACTCACATTATCCATGTAAATGTATACACGCAAGTGATACATGATGTCTATAATGTCTCGTCTGAAGGAAGGATAAAAATATAACTTTTAACAGTTACAAATTGCAAAAAACAAATGCCGATGTCGCTGTTTTCCTGAAATCTACCTTGACTGTAGTAATTATCATTGTGTTTGCCATGATAGAACTAAGATTCATGGTTTCTCATGGTTTTCAGTCCTACAACAGCAGCAGATGGAGTTTGGTCCCAAGATTAGATGTTCAAATTTCAGTTTTTCTGAGCATTGTGGTACTTGTCATGTTGGCTTAACAGTTAAGGTTTAAAGTTCATTCACGTCCTCGAGATTGCAGCTTTCAAAAAGAAAACAAAGCCTCTTCCCTTTTTTTCAGTGTTATTTCTTTTACAGGCCATTTAGTACCTGGAACCTTTAAGCCCTCAAAGTAATCATAGAAAAATGGATAAGATGTTTTGTTGTTTGAGCATGACCATTTATGTTTGGTTGCGCTGGTTGAAATCATTTGATCCATCCTTTGGTTTTGGGTTTATTTATAGACATGTCTTGAGTGCTGCTGCCTATGAAATTCAAAAATGAACAGGAACTGAACACAGAAACCCAGGGATTAGACAGGTAATGCACACAGTGTACCCTTCTCTGAATTATCCTTTCCTCTACCTCTGTCTTCTTTAGCAACCTTGCACAAAAGAAAAAAATCTAATGCAATTGCACTGACAATTTGCAATGTCAAGAAATTTTCAATGTGTGTTTGACAAATGTACTCAAACAGCAGTTTTTCTATCAAAAACATCAAACACATGAGTCGCGAATGATCAAGATGCACAAACATGCAAGGTATGAGCCAAAGCCAAAGATCAAACTGCTCATTAGCTGCACATCATCGATAAGAGCAGCGTCCACTTCCTTTTTAACATATGTGGTAAACTTTAGCTGTTTCATGTGTGGATGTTAGCTGGTCTTCTTCAGCCTCACTTACTTAGAAGTGCCTCGTGCAGCCATTGACAGGGCGTGTTAGCAACAGTGGAAGCATGCAAAATGACTGAAAAGTAACATAATCTGGACCTGATGTGATAGCGCCTCTGTGTCTTTGGTATTAGAATCAAAGCAAAGCAAAGATTGTAAGAAAGACAGGGAAATGCAAGCACGTGTAGATGGGCAGATATGGGAGGGAGGGAGGTGGAAAGAGAAAGTGAAGGAAGCCGTGAGGCCGTGCTCAGCTTGCACTGTGGTGATTAACTATAGGAACGGTTTATAAACTCTGGAGTCTATGCTTAATGGCATGTTAGGATGAAAGACAAACACGAATGTGACATTGAAGGAAACAACCCTTGTCATTAAAGGCTCATTCATTTTGATTTAAAAAGACACCCAGCTTGGTAGGTAGTGGGGCTGGCACACAAACTGGAATACTGGAATCATTTTTCCCTGAGGTTTTGCCTGACTAGGAGGTTTAACATACAACGCTGTATGTAGTAAGGTTTCTGTCATGGCTGAAATTAAAACAAAACATGCCCCCTTTCATATATTTCTACAACTTTCTGGCAGAGGAATCTCCTGCTGGGATGTTTTGAGGGTATACTGGAATGCTATCTCAAATATTTGGACGTAATAGCCTCCTCCATGGGATGGTGGGTTTGCGATCCCTGTGTGCTTTAGTAAAGGGGCAGACTGACACGGCCAGCAGCATAGACACAAAAAAAGACTGGGAAAAAAAAGGGTGCATTCCTGTCCAGATGTGTCCCTGAGGAAAGCTGCTCATATTGGATGACTAAGCAAGCCAGAGTGTCTCAGGACTGTCCCTCTGCTGGTGCTCCCTGTTTAAGACATCTGGATGAATGGTAGCAGGTCCAACTTTGTTTGCTTATTTGTTTTTCGTTATGCATTCCCATGTCTTGGATGACTGCAAGAACTTCCTCTCCCATAAGGCTAGATAAGCAAAATTAATTGGAGCAATTTTTGGAGCAATTTTGACATTAGAGAGCACCAATGTAACTGGAGTATTTATGAAAATATACATTCATATGCACGCTATCCTTTATTGTATTTGTTTACATTTGTCATTGAAAGAAACCATGCTTTGTCTCTAATAGCGACTGTTCCTGCTTGACTAAGGAATCATACATTAAATGCAACGCTTTACTGGGCAGAAGTTTTCAACCTCCCCTCATTTCTTTGGGTACAGAGATTTATTGAATCATGTGCATTATGCAGTAAATATGCATGTAATTTCTTTAAGTAGTCTGCAGGAGCAGTTCCCCAGTTGTCTATCAAGGTGATCCCATGCTGCTTCAATCACGTTGAGGTTTGGGCTCTGGGAAAGTGAGTCCATGATTGATGGTGTTCTTTTGTCTTTTTGTCCTACTCTGGGATGCTTTTACCGAATTGGCATCAGATGCTTTCCAGATGGTATTGCATCATGCATCAAAATCTGCTGATACTTGTCTGTGTGCATAATTCCATTTTCTTTGACAATATCCTCACGCCACTGACTGAAATGCAGCTCTAATCCATCTCAGACCCTCCGCCGTGTTCTACCGAAGTACAGAAGCTACAGAAGCTGTAGACTAGTTGCCATTGATTTTCATAGGGGACTGTTTTTTGTGTAATTTCAGTTTTTGCTTAATTTTGCATACGTCAGCCTTCCCGTCCTTGAGAATGGCTTCATTATAGCCCACCTTCCACTTGAACAATAGATGGATCAGCTGATCTGAACTAATCTGAACTGAAGGGCCAGTTGTCCACTTGTCAAGTGTCCTCAACTTTTTTAAGGACTCACTACACATCATGCTGAGTTATGCCAAGTTTTTAGCTAAAAGCTTTTTGGGAATTGCCTTGTTGGTGCAAAAATACTATTATATCGCTTTCAAGCAATGTTATCTTTGGCATTGTTCATAGATTCAGCTAAAGAAATTAGTTGAAAAATGTGTTTTTGCGACAGACTGCCAGTAAAAAAGGACGTAAAGGTATAATTTATGATAATAATAACAATAATAAAGGCTTGTTGCTACCGTAGATTTTATGAGATAGGCTTGTTGTCTCGGTTTTATAGGAGTTGTAGCTTGTAGATATTATTATATTTTTATGTGTTTCTTGTCTAAGATTTTGCAGTGATGTGTAGTTTCACTGCAATTTAGTCCTAAAGAAGCACCAAGTCATCCCTGAGCAGAGCAACTCTGAAAATTCATTTCCAGAATAAATTTTCCTCGTGAAAACAAGCAGTGTCTGTATAACCGTATCAAAATCAGTAAATGAAAAGCAAACATTTCTCTTGGATGCTCTCACACGAGTGTTGCAAAACTTAAGTTCAAGGCTTTAAAAATGTCCATTGCTCTTTTTTTTTTTATGTTAAAAGACCCTGTTTGTCTGTCTGTGCTTTTCATAACACAATGCCAACATTGCAATTTTTATATCTTAATCTATCATTCTGACAAGTAAAAAAATACCTTTGTTGTATATTCTAGTAGTTTATCACCAAATGTATGTGTTATAGACATAACACTGATAGCTTTTGATTTAAAAGGTCCTTCCAAGTTTGACCGTTTACGTAAGAGAAAGCGTAACGTAGATTACACAAAATCTATGTCTCAAAGATACTGACAAAAAAACCCCAGACCAAAACCAACAAGAACACAAGCAGTTTTATCTTCTTTCCTGGGTTTTAATGCTTTTGCAAATTCAACGTCATCAAAAAAGTATTACATCTAAATTTGACTCGCGTTTGTGTTTCGAAATTGGACCGTCTTGAAAATCAAGCCTCATTTCAATTGAAGCACTTAAATTGTCTACACACAGATCTCATCAGCTGTTTAAAAAGATCCCCACATCAAAAGGTATTATGTATATTCTCCTTTCTGTGTTTGTGATTTATCTGAATTGTTAAAACTGAGTAATGATATGCAAAGTCGCATAGTTTAAGAATATCTGACAAAATGTGGAAAATATGAACTTCAATTTGGCTTAAAACTTTTGAACTCTGGTTAGAAGTTGTGATTTGTTTTTCCTAAGAAATATCACCCAGCCTTGAATATACCAGCCAGAAAATCTCACTTTCTTTTATTGGCTGCCCTGTTGACAAATCATCTCAACAGTAAACCTTTGAAGGTTGAAAAATGGCGTGCGTCTGAACCTGCCAAGCAATTTCGGGTACCTCAAACTACGCACTATAATTGACCTAATCATTCATAAAGAGCTTGGTTTACTTATAGTTGTGTACACATGTTTCATTATATCCTTGGAAATACAAAACCACAACAAGATTAGCATCAATACTATCTTGACAGGTTGACAAACGGGAAGAAAACAAGCAAGCAAGATATAAAGAGGGAAGAAAAGGCAGTGTTGGATCAAGCAGGTGCTGGCAGGCACTTGGTTGTTTTTCAGATGGCCAAATTCACACAGATCAAGAGAGCTGAAAGTGGGTTTGGACAACCCAATTCATTGCACACCCCTATTCCTATTCTAAATCATCCACCATCAGCATGTTTACTTGCTTTCTTGTATTGCTTACAGACCTTCTCCAATGTAATGCCGTGACTTTCACAAATAATACATTCTGTGGGAACTACCTTCTTGCAGGAAGTCTATACTGACCTATAAAATCCTTGTGCACCAGGGGCACTTCCAGAGTTTTTGAAATGGGAAGTCCCCCTGCCCCTCTTTTTATAATTTATACTTTCTACTCTGTGGATTGAAAAATAGAGAGATTCCGCTGGTAATTTTGGTAAAGGAAAAATGCATATTCCCAGATGGATCATTGAGTGGTTTCTGGTGGTTGCTGGCTGTCACTGAGGGAAATCAATCACAAAGAGGATGTGGTGCAAAAAAATCTCCTTGTGGTTGTTTTGGTTGTTAAGAGATTGCTTTAGTTGCCAGTAGTTTGCATGTAAGATGTCACTTGTCTGCCAACACTCTGTGCTAACTAACTGTAAACTGAGAAAAAGTGAAACATGGAAAAACTGCGACACAAATATGAAACGGTGAATGTTTGCCTTTAAAGTAAAAGTTGTGCGTCAGCACTGCAGTCTGCGTGTTTCTAATGACGCAATATGTACTTTCAAGGCAAATGGTCTCCATTTCTTGCACAGTTTCACAAATGTTTAGCTAGTGGTTAGCAATTATTCGTAGAAAAGTCAGCATATTCAGTGCAAAATACCGGCGTCTGTAGCAACCATATCAAGGAGGATAGTCGTCCCCCAGCTGCTATCAGGGCAGGAGTTGTTCACACCTATGCGTCCGAACTGCAAATGAATTGCACATGAGCGAAACCGCTGCTCCTGCACTGATTGTAACGCCGTCATTTCTTCTATGTTTGGTGTATCGCAAGGTTTAAAACTACTTATAAACACACGCGAAGTAACTCCACCAGAGTTCCTATTTCCTGTCACTTTTGCCGGTCCAAGGCCGGATAAAGGTGGAGGGTTGGAATTGTGACATAAAAAAAAAACAATAATTGCTAAAAGAAATGTAATTTGTAGTTCAAAATATAGTCTAAACGCATTAAGGATGTTTTTACTCACTTTGTGTCTCTTCCATGATGTTATTTCTCTGTCCTACAGCGTAGGTTACAATTTCATTAGAATGACCAATTATGCAAATTAGGCAATGACGTCATTTAGCGACTTCCAGCGACTTTTAGGACAGCCAATAGCGATTTTCCTTACTGAGGAGTTGGCAACACTGTTAACAGGACAGTTAGAAAAACTGGTAGAGGGAATTCCACAGTGCTTGTCCTTTAATGCACACCCCCTTCATCGACCTTAAAACGCCCGGTTGAAAAGCTGCTGCTTATCATACATGAAGCACAGTGTTCCTACAACCTGTACCGCTGCAAATTGTTAAAGAGGTAAAAGATATAAGGTCCATCTCAGTCCTTACACTCACATGTAAGCACGTTGCTCTCATACTCCAGCGAGGGCAGTGGCGCATGCTTATGACATCATTAACCTTTATTTGAAGTTGTCTTAAAGAGACACCACACCACTGTGACTGTCACACAACCTCCGGCAAGCACTTGCGAACTGGTCAGAATACACATTCGCTCGACTGGTGGTTGCCATATGATATGGGGCCGGTCTCTCATCCTGTCTGACTGGAACCTTATTCACTTGACCCTATGTTACAACATGTTCAAATGGCAAACAAGTTAATATCACATAGTTAGTGGGTACGTGACTACAAGACCTAAATGGTCTGTGTGAGCGAGAGCTGAGGGAGTGACACAGTTAATGACTCAGTTAGTGACTCGTTACAAAAACGCAAGTACAAACCACAAAAACAACACGTAGAAACCTCCAGCTCTCTGCAAGCAAAGAAACTTAGATTCATAAAGCTAATACCATTTAAAGCTGCACTAAAAATCAAAAACTCAACCTTGAACTTTTCGAACTTGTGTTCTTTTTTTTTTTACCTACCTCAAACAGACATTTACCATATACCCCAAGCATTCGTCCAGTAAACATGACGGCTCATTTTATGCAATAAATGGGTTTGTGGGGTTGCAGCTAGCTGATATGTCTGTCAGGAAGTAGAGTAGTGACCACTCTGGAAGTTGTTAACTTTCATTATATTGTTAGAGCTCTTATCTACAAGTTGAACTCAGTAGGATTACACTACAGTGTGAGCTTCCAGTTGTAGTTTCTTGTTGTAGTTGTTGCAGATTCTTCATGCAAGTTTATAGCAGTCCTCAGAAAAATGAACTTTGTTAAAATAAAGGTTGCTGCAGCAGAAAATAATGTCACAGAACACTGGATGGGAGCCTGGATATTATTCAGTAATCCAGTGGTTTACAGGTGTGGTGTAGCAAACAACTTTTTTAAAAAACGGTCTGATGAAATTGTCTACTTAGATATGCCGGGCCTCTGTTTGTTTCTTATTTACTTTATGTCAGTCTTTCTCACTCACACGACATCCTGTGTGAGGACAAAAAAATGTGGCAGCAATTGAGTAAATCCCTGGATACTGGCCACTGGAGCAAAGGTCACAGAGATCAGCTATGAGTTCAGTCTGAGTTGTTACTCATGTAATCTTGACAGACTTTAAGACAGCGGTCCTAAAACCATTTAAAGGTGGCTTTGAAAACAAACAATCGAGTGACCGAGTTAGACAGGTTTTAAGATACGGCAGAAGTTTCTCCTGTTTTATATAGCTGCAGAACGTGGCCCGCAGTAAGTCAGGGTAGCACCTTCTAAAGCCCCACTAGAGTGAATTATAGACCCGGATTTTAAAGAGTGGTGTCAAATTCACCTTCCGCTGTCAGCGAACGATAAGAGAGCATAAGTGGAGCCTATTTGCTGGCTTTGGGTCTAAGGTGGCCTGTGATACATTGGGAGGTGCTGATGCGGGGGGTAGATGATGGTAAGTAATAACCCCTATCCTCTGCGTTAAAGTGGCCTGCAATGCATCCAGGCATGAGTGGAAGGGATGTATCCCAGAAGCCAGGCTGCCCCAGTAACACCATTACCCTCACACGCGCAAAGAGCTGGAGATAAGCAGAGATGTGACGGAGCACCACTGGAAAGTATTTTAAAAAGTCCAGGCCTGCAGTTTTCTTACTTTCACAGTGTCTTGTTGATCAGAAGTTATTTTAAATAGTCATCGTAACAGAGAGTATCATCTAAAGGGATTATCCTTCCCTGGCTCTCAAGCATTGGCATTTCAGTAGATTTGACATGATGCCATTCCAACCTTTTTGCGTGTGATGCTTGGTATAAAAATGTGCTTGCTCAGAACATTTCAATCAGCAACAGTTGCTTTTAAAGTCTCTATCCTGTCATTTACATTCTAGAGGACCCAAAACAGCCTGTTTGGTGATTAACATCCAGTTGTGTCTCATAAACTGTTTACTCTGACCAGTCTGTGCATGCATAGGGTACACGGTACACTTAAGGCACTGAGGGATGACTGTCATGGAGCAGAGCATAATTAGCAAAGTCACAAGCAGGCCACATGAAGTCAGCTTGTGCCAAACACACCACCATAAAATCTTAATACTTCTGTAAAGTAGCACTTAGGGAAACATAAACTTGTTTTTATGAGACTCTCACTTAGCAAACAATGATTATCTGAAAAGAGATTATAGATTTAGCCATTTTTAGAAGAAATTAAGAAAGATCTAATAGTATTAAACTATTAGAAATAAGTTAATTAAAGTCATAGTTATGAGTGGAGTAATTATTTTTGGTTAGTGACAAATCTGACCTACTAACCTTTTTGACCTGAGATGACCAGTACCTCACGAACTCGTCGGGGAATACATATTTTTCCCTAGTGACCAGTAATTCAGTTTAATTCAATTTTATTTATATAACACCAAATCACAACAACAGTCGCCTCAAGGCGCTTTATATTGTAAGGTAGACCCTACAATAATATATAGAGAGAAATACCTAACAATCAAATGACCCCCTATTAGCAAGCACTTTGGCAACAGTGGGAAGGAAAAACTCCCTTTTAATAGGAAGAAACCTCCAAACCAGGCTCAGGGAGGGGGGCCCCATCTGCTGCGACCGGTTGGGGTGACAGAAGGAAAACAGGATAAAGACATGCTGTGGAAGAGAGACAGAGATTAATAACAGGTCTATTAAGACATAGTGAGAAAGGTGAATGAAGAACAAAAATACTCAATGCATCATGGGAATCCCCCAGCATCCTACATCTATTGCAGCATAACTAAGGGAGGATTCAGAGTCACCTGGTCCAGCCCTACCTATATGCTTTAGCAAAAAGGAAAGTTTTAAGCCTAATCTTAAAAGTAGAAATAGAGTCTGTCTCCCGAATCCAAACTGGAAGCTGGTTCCATAGAAGAGGGGCCTGAAAACAGAAGGCTCTCCATCCCATTCTACTTTTAAATACTCTAGGAACAACAAGTAAGCCTGCAGTGCGAGAGCGAAGTGCTCTGATAGGGTGATATGGTACTACAAGGTCATTAAGATAAGATGGGGCCTGATTATTTAAGACCTTGTATGCAAGAAGCAGGATTTTGAATTCAATTCTGGATTTAACAGGGAGCCAATGAGTGAAGCTTATATAGGAGAAATATACTCTCTCTATCTAGGGCCTGTCAGTACTCTTGCTCAAGCACGTTGAATAAACTGAAGGCTTTCAGGAAGTTTTTAGGACATCCTGGTAATAATGAATTACGGTAGTCCAGCCTAAAAGTCATGAATGCATGAACTAGTTTTTCAGCGTCACAGTAGTTGCAGGGACTCACTAACTGCTCTCTAGGCCTGTGTGACTACTAATTACTTCTGAATGAACATTTAAAACATAGCAATATATTTTGTAATCCCCTTTTTGTTTTTATCTTAGCAGAATAAAAATTACCACAACCTTTGCATTTTTATTATACACTCATTTTTCATCGTCCCAATCCTCCTGCTGAGTGACACACATTCAGCTCTGGCAGTGGAGACAACTATTTGCTTTTACTGCCGACAATAGTTTCTGCTGGTAGTCAGTAACTGAAAAAACACTGCATTTAACTGGAGTCGAGGTTAGAAACCATCTAAATAACCCAACACCCACATAGACCTATTTTACGGCTTCCAAAGGGCTGATTTTACATGAATGGGCGTGTTTGTATAATCTCTTTTCTCCTTGGTACTTTCCACTTATGACCCTCGCAAGGTCCAGCCATGATTCAGCCACACTGAGACAAACCGTGAAGTGATAGCTGGGCTTGGGTTTCTGTCATTTGTCTCTTCAATACCTTTTTCCTCGAGGTGACTTAAGCTGTGCCAAGCCTCTCACTTGCCCAAGACTCTGAGACTCTGTGATGATGATTGTATGAAATCACCACACGTTTCATAGAGTTCCAGATTTACTGAACACCTTTTCTCAGTCTGGGTCGTGGTTCATTATCAGCCAGAATAATCCATCATTATTAGAACTTTGCAAATTCCAGACTCCTTGTTTTCTTTCCACGTCTTGACGCCAGACCATTGGAGGATGTATGAAAAGTGACACTTATATCAGTCTTGTGTAGTTCAGACGAAGCCATATTATGTCTGAAATCCAGCCTGCAAAAATGTTTAATTTTACTTCTATATTGTCGCCAGCGGAGGATATCACATCGAACGCCTAATTCAACTTGGCAGAGCCACACCAATGCCCTGAGATCTGGCAGTGTTTGCTGAAGAGCAACGGGGATCCGCCTCTGTTCTCTTTTATTATCCATCAGTCTTGGATTGATTAAATTTATTGCACTTCATATATTTGTTATAAAAGCAAAAACTTTTTTTTTTTTATCTGCATACAAATCATTTACTGGAAATAGTTGCAGAATAAATGTTTTCTATTGAATTATACAAACAGATAAAAAAGACTGATATTTCTGTCACTTCTGAAAATGTTATGCCCACCAACATAAACTATATGTGAATGTGCATTGTAGCATGTAGCATAATTTCTCCTTGTTTGTATCTGACAGATTTTTTGCCAAGTGCATAGATTTTAGCCAGTTGTGCATGGCCGCAGTTGGACGCAACGTTCTTGTTGGATTTCTGGCTAGCTGCTGTTATTCTCACACTCTCTATCCATACTTTTGTAATCTCCACTCTTTAAAAAAAATCAAAAGCAAACCATGAAATGTCTTAAAATATTCTTAAATAAAAAAGTTTCTGACTAATCTATAAGAGAACCTAAACGCTTATCACCATATTGTCATTTGTTCGGGTATGGAGCACAGACTAGTTTCGAGATAAGGAGGAAAGACTTCTATGTAGATAAACTTAAGAAACCTGGATGCTGAAGATGTTTTTTTTTTTTTTTCATTTATATATCAATGGGCCATTTTTTTTACATACATTATTGAACGCGGTATGTTCTGGACGTTCATCAGTATGCCACGGTCGTCTTCTTTGAGTGTTAATCTGTTGCTTCTTCTTCCCTGTTTTCTTTCTGTAGATTGAGAACTACATCAAAGAGAGTATGAAGACAGAGATGGCTCAGCTGCAGCAGAGCGCTGTCCACAACCACACTGCAGCCATGTTGGAGATGGGAACGAACCTCCTCTCTCAGACTGCTGAACAAACACGCAAGCTCACTGATGTTGAGACTCAGGTAACACTTAGAAAAAATGCTTACGAATGTTTTCAAATGCCTACATATTTAAGTCAGTTGTTATAGTAACTCTGTGTAGGTATATGCTGTGCTTCATTATTTTTACACCATTTTTTCTTAAAAAAAAAACTGGCCAAAGACAATAATGATGGTATATGAATGCCTAACGACTACTTTGAGGACTTTGAGTAAAAGGTGGTGAAAAGTTAGCGCACGGGTCATTTTTAGCTCATTTATTCAAAGTACTGAATCAGCAAATTGGTCGTCACCCAAGCTGTGCTCAAGATAAAGGTCTCATTTGTTGTTTTATGGGCAATAATCCGCGAATTGCGATAGATTGTGTACGTCATTGATATTGTGGTTACTAAAGGACTAAAATGATAAAAGCTTACAATTGTTTTTAAAAGGATAAACATAGTAGAGATAAATATGTTCTACACATTGCCGTGTTCTAGGTGTAGGCTTGACAAAATGAAAACAAAACTGATGATTTATATGTGGCTTGAGTGTACAGTGTTTTTTTTTTTTGTTTTATCCATTTTTTTTTCAATTGCTTTTGGTTTCTCTTACATTTTGATAAATTGTTACTGATTAATGATTACTGGATCTAACAAAGTATAATATAAATTTGTTGTATTTTGTATATCTGTGTATTTTTTTTTTTTTGCCGTGGCAGGTTCTGAATCAAACATCAAGGCTCGAGATCCAGCTGCTGGAAAATTCTCTTTCAACCAACAAGTTGGAGAAGCAATTAATGGTCCAGACCAATGAGATCAGCAAGCTGCATGACAAGAACAGGTAAACACGCAATACACAATAAAGACTGGCAACCGAAGATAAACCGGAGGTAATAAAGATGATGTATCGATGGGCGAAGGGCCACCGAATTCACGAAACATTTTTCACTCGCTGCTGCTGTTCGCTGCACGATTGCATAAACACAATCAAAAGCTTACTACCAGCTCTCTCCGACATTGTTAGCAGATTTTCCAAAATAATATTGAGTTGTATAAACAGCAGCAATGATAAGAAGCTCTTACTCTTCATGCTCAGCAGATCCCACTAAAGCTCACGAAGCCTCGCTTTCCTTTTTGGACCACTTTGTATTTGTTGCAAAATATTGCTTTTGGATACGTTTTCATGACTCTAAACCATGTTCTTTACAGTGATTAGTCCAGTGGGATTGTGTTACATGATGTAGTTTTTCAGTCCATAGTTATCACTGCGATATCCACAGAGACTCAGACAAAAAAAAAAAGAAAGAAAGAAAGATCGCCATTTGAAAGCATCGTTTCTGGTGAATCAGACTTGAATTATGCTTGAAGCATATGGACATAGATTTCCGAGAGCAATTTTCTAAAGCTTAAGCAATTATGACATTATTCAATCTCGTATGTATTTCCTTTACCGATCTTATAACTGTGGGGAGGATATGATTATGAATTCGATGTCAGCTTCTATCATCTTTGAGGTATTAGATTGTAAAGCTCAGATGCCGTAATAGCGTATTCATTTACCTCAGATGGGCCTGCAAAGTGAACAATGAAGCACATGTTTATACTGTGTGAGGAAAACATGGCAACTAAGCCTACAGACATCATTGTTTGTATTTTAGTCAGGGAAAGTTCCTGACTTTGAGTTCTCTAATCACCTCATGGGAGATAGTGAGGGGAGTATTGCCACATGCTGATTATAATTACTTTGGGTGTCCGTCATAGGTGGCGCAATGGGAACCAAAAAGTCAAATATGGAGAAATTTAAATAAATACGTTTTATGTTCACCTGATCCCTGCTCATAATGGCAAATAAATGAAACAGATATGTATTGCATAACTAGTAAATCACAGGCAGGATTAAAGCATAAACTGCCAAACAACTTTGGATCCATTTAAATCCTGTGAAAACAATTTCAGAGGGTTTTGGATGACCTGGAAGGAAATAAAAATGAACAACTTCCATAATAAACTCTTTTATTTCGCTTTTCCCCTCAGCTTCCTAGAGCAGAAGATGTTAGAGATGGAGATGAGACACAGTGAGGAGTTAGAGACTCTGAAGCAGGAAAAGGGAAGTCTCCAAGCCCTTGTGGGAAGGCAGAGCGGAGTTATCAGAGAGCTGGAAGCCCAGCTGAGCCGGGCCACGGGAAACAGCACGGCACTGCAGAGACAGCAGCAGGAGATGATGGACACTGTCCACAACCTGCTCAACCTCTGCTCTAAAGATGGAGGTAAGCTAACTGGAATAAGTCGTAAATATGTAAAAGTTGAGAATGTTTCAAAGGGTAGATATTGTCTTACACAATAGCCAGCTTGGAAGAGCATATCCTTTGAAGTCTTTGGCGCTAAAGAGGTGGACGAAGAAACGTAAAGAATTCTGAGAGCAAAGAGAGTTTAGCTCAACAGCTGTATTAGAATCACAATCAGAATACTTTTTATGAATCCCTGAGCAAATTATGTGGTTACAGTTGCTCCAAGACAGTAAGGGCAGTAACAGACTGAACTAAATCATTCAGTAAAAGGACTAGATGTTACAATCCCTGATAACACATTGCTTTAAATAGAGAAAATCTTGAGGTATGGCTGTTAGGAGGAAAGGCTGCCCAGAAACTTTACCAGCGGCGCACATCGTTATGCCTAAGCCTTCGCTCTTATACCCAAGGTAATCTTCCTCTTTTTACTTGGTTAGGTTTAAGGATCAGAGATCTGATCTAGATTATCATATTAAAATTTGGGACACATCGTCAGGAGTGGACCTTGGATTCATCGGCAGTTTCGGCCATTATCACTAGACACCCTCATCCACGGAGGCCCTGCCAGGGTTGATCAGGCCCTGGAGTGTGTCACTGGTTTATGTTAAACTATTATTTCTCTTCTTCTTTCTTCTCTACAGTTTATTTTCTTGTGTCAAATAATAAAATATATTATAAAGTTACAAAATGTAAGAAATAGCTCTAATTATAAATATCCAGAATATTACAAAGATTAACTGACTGGCAGCCCACTGCCGTTTGTAAATAAAGCCTCATTGAGATACTTGCTTAACTTTAAATTCTTACTCTTGTTTCACCCTAAAGTAAAAATCAAGACCATCCAGAATTCACTGGCTTGGAGTATCCTGGGGAATGAAAGTTTATATTTATGTTTCCTTACTTGTCAGTCATCCATCAGTTGGACGTACACCGCTCTAAATGTTTTCTATCCCCACCACCGGTGACCCTAACGCAAGAAGATGCCTATTGACCTTTGCCAGACCGCAATGTGAAAAGCAAAGTTTGTGGATTGGCTATGTTAAGTTTGACCCGTGAGGCAGCAAGCTGTTTTGGATTACTTAGTTCCTCTGGTCAGATCTTTCAGTTACAATAGCTTTGATTTGACACTGCTTGCGATATTATGATGAAACCAGTTCTACAAACCTTACCCCATGCCGAGAGACGCGGGGATGCACTAGCTATAATGCCGAGCACTGTTGAGAGCAGCATGAAGAAAGAAACATGGCTCTTATTGTAACCCGATGTGCTCCTGTTAAAGCAATTTAGTGGCTCTCGTAAACCAGCGTGGTGTGCTTTTCACAACAATCGCTTTTTACGCTTTAATTTTATAAAGTCTGTGTACACAGCTTCAGTGAGATGTTAGACACGACCCTGTCCACGAAGTAATTGGCTTATTTCATTCCTCTGGGTCCCTCACTGTTAATACGAGACTAGGGATTTCCCTTTTGGCTCAACATTTGACCGACAGCAATGCAACCTTTCTTGTTCGGTCAAACACAGTGAACTCGTTTACCCCTTTCTCTGGCGTTTAAACATTAAAACCCACTTGATCCTAACATTTGCCCAAAATCCCTTCGGTCACAGGAGATTTGACATGCATGTCCGTGTCAGGGGGGAATTGGTTGCAACCTCATTTCCATTTGTGGATTTCCTGCAGAGACGCCTCGAGACCCCACAGTGCTTCTCGGCGTTTCCCATCAGACAGGAAACAACAAGGGCTTGAAAGGATGAAGGAGTCATGAGCGGATAGCTGCTGCACATGATTAACACATGCTTTGTATTTATCATGCTGCTGCCTTTTGTAATTTTAATGTTCCATGCAAAAAAAGGTCACGGACTGCCTCTTTGCTTAGTCTGGATTTGTATATATTACATTTAATTACCGGAGGTCTTTTGGGACCATTTTGGCCTGCCTGGGCCATATGGATCATCTGCACATTCCTCATATTAAGATGTGTGTCTTGACGCAAGACTTGTAGATCTCTGTTTTGCTGTTGTTGTGATGTAAGAACATTGATTAAATTCTCTGTAAATTACTATTTTAGAGCATATAACTCGGTACCATATTTGGCATTTTTAGGGCTGGTTAGGTGAGCAGGGTATCCCAGCCCATCCCCCAGCCCATGATTGGTGACTAGCCTAATAAGAGGGGATAGAAATGGAACGTGGCCACTGCTGCTCTGTGGTTGGTCCTTTCCTCTTTCAAGGGGGTGTTGAAGGTTGGGGCGGGCATGCAGGTCAGAGGTCTGCCCTTTCCTCACCCCAACCCAGATAAGTCAAACTGTAATAGGTCCTGGGGGAAGCCTTGTCTGAAGAAGGTGAAGGAGTTGGTAGAGCTCACTGGTCATCTGATGCACTGCCCCTGTTTTTCAGCACAGCATTTAATGCACAGAAGAAGCAGAGCTTTGTTTTTCTATGTTTGGGGGGGCTTTAGTTTGTTTGAAAAACAAATGAGTGTTTTCATTCGAGTGAAGATTTAGCATTTTATGCCATCGGGGGGGCATGGAAAACGAAGCCTGAGCACTTCCTTTAAAGCGTAGACTCAAATCATCATGTGGGGAAACTGACAGACGCTTAAAAAAAATCCCTAAATTAAAAAAAAAAAAAAAAAAAAAGTTTTCCCACCAGCTGTCCATTGATTGCTTTTCCTAAAATTGAAGTTTCCAGTGTGTGTTTCAGCTGTTGCTATGCAAAGTGAGGCCGGGGAGATATTTTCAGTATGACCAGATGCTGCAGTGGAGTTCCTATTTAGGTTGCAATCATTACTCGAACCTCATTAGAGAGCAGTGAGCCACACATTGTTATGAACAATACCTGACCTCAGCTTTGGAACACTATGCTAAAAAAAAAAAAAGTCTGGCTGCTAAATGTGATTTTGTTTTACAGTGTTCTATTATCCAACTAAATGAATGACATTCATCATTTTTACAACTGCTTAGTCAGAATATAATTATTTTAAGGTTCCATGCAATGCCTAAAAAACATGGCCTTTTCTCTGTGTAATGCCCTAAAATAAAAGCATGGTAAACCACTTCATTAGACACTCCAGACCAAATTTGCTGCACGCGATTATTTTCATGCTTCACTGGCTGGTTGTAAAGTGTGTGCGGTTATTTTCATCCACCTGAGTAACATATCCAAAAGTAGCTGCATTTGATAAGGGTGCAACTGAAATCATTTAAACTGTTTATAGCAATCAAATATGTTGTTGTTGTACGGAAAAGGACAAAACTGAACATTTTATTCTGATAATTATTAAGCCAAAGTTTGCAATACATTTATTTTTATATATATTGCATACATTTACGTTAAGCTACAAATTACAATTTGTGAGCATTTGAAATTTGAAGAAAGATTTGAAAGATTACATAGATGGCACATGTCCGAGCAAGAGGCCTTGCATAAAAAATTGTGTTAGGAAAAGAAAAGTATTTGGTGCACGGTAAATATTTCAAAACAAAGCCACTTTCCAGTCAGTGAACTCTGTTTGGCACCAGAGACTTGGATTTGTGTCATTTTCCCCAAATGATTTAGGTTGCGGTAACACTTGGTTCAGGTTAGTGAAGGGAGAACGGTTTTAGTTTAAGCGTCAGACTTTTTCCTCTCGTTAGCTAGAAAACAATAACCTCTAACCCTTTTACAAGCACCAACCAAGTGGCTTTTGAAGCCTAAACATAAAAAAACATCAAAGTAAAAGAATAATTTAGCTATTGGTGGCAAAAATTTGACAAATCACGTAAATGTTGATAGGTATGTTGAGTATAAAGAGTGTAGCTAAAGCATGGTTTACATGGTTTACATGTGGTATACCTCATATGGAAGGTTTATGTAAAAGCAAATTACGTGTTTGGTGTACTTTTTCAAGAGATATATTTTATATTTAATGATTTATCTTAAATGATTTTTCTACGCTGTCCTGGGTGCACATGCTCTAGTATTTTTATAAAGTACCTCGCTTCCAATTTCTCTTTGAAGTCTGTTAGGATTTCTGTTACTTGTGTTTGTTCATTAGAGGCCCAGCTGGGGTCTAGTTGACCTTGAATATAAATAGCATCTTGTTCATCAACTTGACAAGTGCGCTATCTGGCAAAGGGAAGGGAAAGGATTTTAATACTTTGCTATGCGATTTCTGAGATCCAAAAATAGGACAAAAGTAAATCATGTTGTAATAAATCACAAGCGCAATTATTAATCATCAACGCATTACGGTAAATGCGCTGTGGGAAGGAATTGGCGTCGTTTGTGATGTGTTTCATGCTTGATCTGCAAATACGCAAAATAAAGAAGTTCACTTGCTCTCTAGTGCAATCGCTTTAACTCTCAATGGCGCTGAGGACTGATTATAGTCGCATGGGAGCAGGGATTTCTGTGGTAGTCCATTTAGCTCCTTTATTCAACCTTCCTAGTTCAAGTATTTGGGCTCATTTGGCAAGGATCCTGATTTATGCAAACACCCAAGCCCTGCTGGTCTTTTCACATGAACCCCCCGCTGAATACGAGTCCCCGCTGAACCACAAACTATTTTTTGGTAAATAAATATTGGGACATAAATAATATTTGTAAAGCTGGGCAGCAAGCTGTTCGAGGGAGCCGCTATGAAGCTGGAGGGTCCGGTCCCTTCGGCGGACTGTCTTCTTCCACCAGGGTAGATGTCAAAAGCAATTGTGAAATAATTGTCCGCGCTGTTACAGATTGAATACCAGAAAGCTCCCCTCTGACAGCGATCTTTCAGGCCTCTAGAATGTGTCCCGCTGTCTGCCAGCTTGGGGTCAATTACCGCCCGACAGGGCCGTTCTTTGTTGTATTAGAGTCTGCAGAGCAAGGGTCCACCCCGCCAACCTGTCACAGCGGGGGATTCTTGTTGCCGACACTCAATACCTTGTCAAAATGCTCCAATACTACACCCAACTAAGCAGCCTGCTTCTGCTGAGAAGTTGAGCATCCAGGAGAGGGGGTGGGGCGGATCAAAGGATCGCTGACACATTTCACTTTTCCCCGTCATTTTCTTTGACTCAGCCGCTTCAACAATAAAAAACAGTGGTGTGAAAACTGAGACGAACCCCCTTCTATGAGAAGCAAAAGGCAGGGACAGGGAGGAGAGAGAATCGGAAGGTTTTTCCACCAATATAACATGGGCTTGGAAAGTAAATAAAAACCACTTGTTATAACAGGAACTTGAAATTTATAGCTTGTAGTATTTTGTCCTTACCCCCTCGCTTGGTTTCAAAATAACGCTGCCATAATTATCAGCAGATGGAAATGGATGCAGCTGGTCTGTTATAGTCTAAAGCCTCTGTAGAGTGTGAAAATATCCAAGCAATGATCGCCTCTGTGCTGCAAATGAATGAATTGCTCTAAAAGTTGATCTGGTGGTTACGCTCGCATTGAGAATTTTGTTGTTATTTTCCTCCCCCTCTGAAATATGTGGATCTGAAATATGGCAGTTTGATCAGCTGTGGGTTTGTTGCCAATTTGCGATTTTATTAAACTCTACTTTTAAGATACAAGAGTTTCCACATATGAGTTTTTAATACAGTTGTTTAAAAGAATTTATGGCATTCAAAGTGGTTTTAAAAATATGCTTTAATCGTTTGAAACTTCTGGAAGGATTAGTAAATATTTTTTTTACTGCACTAAGTTAGATCAGAAGATACGTAAACTCGTGTTTGTGCATTTTTTTTTTGGAGCTGGAGTGAGCTCAGTGTAAAAACAGGAAGCATGTGGAAACAACTGTCCGAGCTCACTCCACAGCTCATATAAGACTTCCTTAACTTGTCACATCACCAGGCAGGAAGTCGTTCATTTTTCACATCCAGCACTCCTGTCACTTCCAAATTTCTTTATTTTCCTCATTAAGCAAGTGAGAGAATTGTTGAGTTTTGGAGGTTTTGAGGTTTTATTTTTCAACTTTTTATTGCCTTTAACTGTAAACTTCAGTCAAATATAATAAAATTACAAATCTTTTCATCCAACCCAGCAAATCCCAAAATACTCAGCAATTCCTTTAATGTAACCAAGTGTTACAGATTTCCAGAGAATTTTCACTCGTTGAGGTTTTTCCCTTGCAGCTCAATATTACGCAGACCAAAACACGACGCTAACGAGAGAATTTCTTGTGTATCTGCAGTCGTTCCTAACAGTACAAAGGTCACGGAAGAAGAGAAGTTCCAGGACTGTGCCGACCTGTACCAGGCTGGTTTCCATAAGAATGGCGTCTACACCATCCACATAAATTCACAGGAGACCAAAAAGGTGGGAAGCCGTGATATCATGCAGCCAGTAATGTGAAAATATCTCAGCTTTCATCGCGTCTGAGAAGCGTTTTTATGGTGGATTTACAGGGTTTTTTAAATATTGGACTCGGCTTTCTCTGCATGAGCTAAAACCAGCCCGTGGGATATTAGCCAATGATGAGTGTGAATGATGAGTGCTAGCTGCTGCAGAAATATTGAAAGCTAAAAATACCTTTGGCAGCTCTGAGAGTTCAGGAGTTTAGCTGGGAGGTTAGGTGCGAAACAGGACACCACACTGCTGAGAATGGTGACAAAGGTGATGTGCGCGTATTGAATTTAACTGAAACCTATTTACCTATTATGGCACCGATTATAACTAATCTAAGAGAGAAACCCAGCTTTCCCCTTTGAACGAGCCCTTGGCCAACTTTGTTCTCTGATTGATGAGAGTGATGATTTCATGGGTGTCGGAGTTTGTGTGCGAATTTCTTTTCATTGCTGTTTGGCTAATCTCCTTTTGAAATTTAAATTCACACAGCATTTTAATGTATAATGTTACTTGAGCTGTTGTTTATTATTCCAGTCTCCACGAAAGATGAGGAAACTTTGGAGGATATTTGTTAAACAGTAGGCTATCTAAGCTTCAAGCCTCTGGGTGGATGTCTCCCATGGAAGCGCCTGACGTCTGTTTGGCTGGGAGATGTCCTGTCGACTTCCACGGCGTATTACTGAGAGATCCGCTAATTTTGTTCAAACAAACCAAGTTTGAAAAGTCTGTTTTTTCTTTTACATCTATCAATCCATTTCCTTCCGCTTATCCAATTCAGGGTCGCAGCGGGGCTGGATCTTATCCCAGCTGCCACAGGGCGAGACAGTTATGTTTTTAGAATTAGCTATATAAGAATAGTAGCTGCTGTGGAAATATAGCCAGCCTACCTGTCTTTAGCCTGGGTTGCTCAAGTCAGCACTGAAAGCTATTTTTTGTGTTACTTGTTATAAAAGATCGAAAAACTTTAATTTAATAAAAAAAAACACATTATTCACTTTTAGCTATGGTTTTAAAGTTGGTGGCCATAGCGTGTGTGTGTGTGTGTGTGTGTGTGTGTGTGTGTGTGTGTGTAGGTGTGTGTGTGTATGTGTGTGTGTGTTTGTCATGAATGAAGAGCTAGTCTTAAAGAGAAGGGTTCTGTCTGGGCTACCGCTTTAATTATACCCAGGCTTTGTTCATGTGTGTTCAGCTGTGTGGTCCGACTGAGGTGAGAGACCTTCTCCACTAAACCCCGGGGTATCTGCCTCAAAACAAAGAGTAACACTGCAGACAGAATGCCAGTACTGCATTATCAGCTTACACACGCTGAGGTCCAAGGTTAAGGGCCACATTACACCCAGGTGTCTGCTGGTATGCGTCCATCCTGGACCTCCGCTTTGATTTTGCAGAAACAAGGACCACTGATGAGGAACATCTCTAGGGAGCTGTTGAGGGATAAGGAGACGCTGATTGAGTTTGAAGAGGACCTAGATACATCGCATTCCCAAAGATGATTCATCGAGAAAGCAAGGGAAAGGAGTGTCTAAAACCAAACAATTGTCCAAATGACCCTGCTCTGTTTGTAAATGCCGCTGAGAGTTGAAATGTTGAATGTTGAATTCATTAGTTTGCTAGTTACGTTACATCTTCTGTCCATACAAAGACCTATGTGTGTTATCAGTGTTCCATCACCTTCATACACAGTACTTTCCAACACTCCCTTTCTGTCCCTTTTTAACGTTGCATAGGTCTACTGCAGAATGGAAACAGCTGGCGGCGGATGGACGGTCATCCAGCGCAGAGAAGATGGCAGCGTGGACTTCCAGAGAACGTGGAAGGAGTACAAGATGGTGAGACAAGACAAATACATGCACTCACTTCTCCATCCGTGCGCTCATTCATATCCATTAAAAACTAGGGGATAATGTTTGTTCTTTAAACACAAGACAGTAAGTGAATACACATCCAGAAACCGAGTGAGCACGCTCATCTGTATCAATTAGGGATAAAGTACGAAACTATACGATGAGCGAGACCTCCTGTTTCAAAAGCTACACTTCCACAGTGTGATGATGAAAAATACCGTGCACACTTTGGCCTTTACTGAACACGTTGAAAACATGAGAGTCGGGATGCACTGATCCAAGACCATTTGGAACACTTCGACCAGATGTCTTTTCTCTTTGGCAATATCTCCCCTGTCGTTCTTGTATTAGCAAAATTGTCTAGGGTATCCGAGACTCGCACTGCTCCTTAGCCGAGGCTTCACTGCTGTTATTCTTCCTCTTCTCCGACAGGAAATTACTACCTAAATCTGAAAACAGAGCATTTGTTTAGTCTCAGTTGAGCTGGGCCAGGTGTTTGTCATCAAGGATAAAGCTGTGCGTATTTGCATTGAGGGTGTTAACATTTCCTACCTAGGCTGTGTTTAGATGGTAACTTGGATTTATTTTTTCTGCAATGCTAGTGTTTGCTGTAGAAGCTGCCTGTGTATACCTTGCACTTGCTTTCAGTTAATGTTTCCTCTTTTTCTCCCTATGATCTGTTTCTACTTGAGTTTTTACCTCATCTCTCAGCTGCTCTTGTTGTACAGTTTATCCGTAAGCCGTTTGGGGCATTACAAAGCAGAGAACTTGCACACTGGACTGGTTATAAACCCGCAGCAGAGTTTTTTCAATGGGAAAACTTCATGTCGGCTGTTTTATTAAAAGATTCTGAACAAAAATCAACCGCGGCAATATTGGAAAAGGGCAGAAATCTCTTGTTCAAAGTGACCTCAATCTAACTCTTTTGAGGTAAATTAAAAAGGTGAAAGGTCAGCAGGGTAAAAGGTAACAGTAAGATATAAAATGATAAAAAAGAAAAGAAAAAAACCCCCATCGGAAACCTTCCTGCTATGAACAGGTGCACAGAGAGAGTGCTACTGCAGGAGCGTGCACTCGCAGGACTTGGCTGACATTTACGCAGCTAACTAACAGCTTAGAGTCTCCTTGAAAACTCTAGAAGTCATCAGTAGGTGTTTTATGTGTTATTAATTTTCACATTCTTGGTCTCCGAGTGCTTGTACTTACACATTTATTGTATTTAGAGGATGTGTTAATATTTCAGCCAAACCTCAGACTCAGTTTCTTTGTGAGACCACAGAGGAATGTGGCGTGTGCATTAAAATATGATCTCAAGACCGACCATGCTTGTAAGTGCGTTATCAGGTGACACCTTTATTTACAGTAACTGCTCAGTCGCTCACCAGCCTGAGTCACTTCTAATGTATTAACATCATGCCATGCATTTAAGAGGGATTGATGTCAGCAGGCAAGCAATGAAAACGTGTTTGTTGTAGTAATAGATAATACCTGAAAACTCTAGCTATTGGAAAAACAGTTGAATTATATAAAATTAAGTAGTTTTATAAAAAATATAGATAAAAGCTGTAGATAAAAATTTAAAACATCCAGTCACTCAAAACTACCTATTGACATCTTAAATACTGACAATGTACGTGCAACAATAACTAAAAATACTCATGAAATAAATTACCTAAAAAGTCCTGGATTCAACTAAGCAAATAGGTAAGAGCCTTCCTGTTGTACAGTTACTTCAGATATTAATTTGTTTTGGCTGGCAACAGATTATTCAATCCTAACTGATGCAAAAGGCCATTTCCGAAGGATCGAGTTATTGGCCTGCTTCAATCAATGGAAACAGTTGAGGAGATTATAGAAGCGAATCGGGTGAGGAACTGCCCCACATGTTATTAAAATCTGAAAGGATAGTGACGAACGCTCATCTTTGAGAAAGAAATGCAATTAAAAAAACATCTTGTATGGTCGTTTATCGGAGATCATTTAACATTTTGGTGAAATCAAAGAGTAAAAAGGCCGGACAGAATGTTTAACAGTGAAACTGGAAGCATTTCCACACAATGTGAACAGAACTCAAGGAATTGGAACTAAAAAACTACGTATGCTTAGAAATATCATTTATGTGTAAGGCTAATAAAAAAAAGGCTTCAAGTTGAACAGAAGCATAAAGATTTGACTCTTGGAGCAAAAGGAAAAGGTCCTACGGTCTGAGTCTAGATGTACTTGTTCCAAAGTGATGGCCGGAACAGGTTAGAAAGAGCGGCTGATAAATGTTGGTGCCTACAATACGAGCCTGCGGAGGCACAGTTGCGATGTGCGGTTGCTTTATTTGGCCAGGTCTATGTTCATCAATGTTATGTTCCCAAAGAATGAAGTCAGCTGTCTACTTCAATATACTGAATGACCAGGTTTTCCCATGACCTGTTTTTTTTTTTTTTCTTCCGTGATGGCACGGGCTTATTCCAACATGACAATGCCACGCTTCATCAAATGGTGAAAGTGTGGCTCGGGGAGCATGAGACATCATTTTCACACATGGATTGGCCACCACAGAGTCCACACTTAACCCCGCTGAGAATCTTTGGGATGTGCTGGAGAAGACTTCAGTCGGATGTTCAACTCTCCCATCATCAAGACAAGATCTGGGCGAGAAAATGAAAGCGGCTCTACGCAGAAATACATTTTGAAAGATTGACTGAGTTTATCAAAAGATCGCCATGGTGCTGTCATCAAAGCTAAAGGCGGCCCAATAAAATATTAGTGTGTGTGACTTTTTTTTTTGGCTGTGTGGTGTATAAGTGAAACGATGGGTGGTGCTAATAAGTTACTAAAGCTCCCCTGACAACCCAAAAAAAAAAAAACACAAAGGATGGGAACAAATAAGTCGGTAAGAGATACGAGATCTACATGTGAGATATGAGTGCTCAACATTCACATTTCCTTTTTATCAGGACATTTTGCAAGTGTAACTGACATGCAAACTGAGCGCTCAGTCCAACAATATGACTAACCATCTCCTCATCTTTTTGTGGGCTGAGTGATGTAGATCAGGTTTGCGTGTGAGGAAGCACAAAGCTTCAGAATTATATGAGGGAAAACTGTCAGAAGATCCCCACTTCCAGCCTCTTCCAAGCAAGAATTCTTGAGATAAACTGTGGTCACAGTAGGAGGCATTGGATCAAACTGAAAGCCCTTCAGATGGGAACATCTCATCAGGAGCAAGATCAATTGTAGCGACAGAGAGAAAAAGAGAGAAAGTGGTAATGGGCCCCAGGCGTTTTCTTTTCCACCCACTCAGCAGGACATGGCTAAGGCCGTAGGAATGCCCCGTATTTGTGTTCCTTCGTTGCTATTCACACACAGCACAAGCACAACTTCTGACTTTACCGCTTTGACAATTTCAGCCCCTCTGTTTTACAGCCTTTAATGGAGCAGCCTTGACTGTCCTGTCAGACCTGTAATGTCATCCCGCTCAGTGATATTCCCCCCTCTGTAATCACCTGCTCTCGCTGCTGTCAGAAGCACTTTGCCTGTGACCGGGAGCCACTGTGATCAAATACAAACGTTTGCAGTTTGTTTGAAGGAGTGTCCGTGCATGCGGTGTATGTTTTGGGAAAGAATTCTTTAAGTAATAATGACTTAAACATGTGTGACTTGAGTGGAAGACAGAAATGGAAAAAAAGTGTGCTTCTAATTCAGCTGGTATCGATTTTTACTTTTATAGATAGGTAAGTCTATCCAAGTTAAAGACTGAGCCAAAAGCGTGCTAAAGAAACATGAATATAATATATATGATATTTGGTGGAAGTCATATCTGTGGCTTTTTTAGGGTAGGGCGCTACACCAGTACAGGATCATTTCTGCTGGTGGATAAACAACCACAGTATTTATTATCAGAGACGGTTCTGATCTAATTACTGATTGGCAAAAAAAAAGAAAAGGAAGTAAATTAGAAAATTCCTTCCCGTTCATGCCGTAATCCTCTAGTGTGAAGATGTTATCGTCCAAGGGAAACGTGATGAGATGAGCAATGAATAATCTCAAGTTTATGGTTTACAACAAGCATTGTCAGTGGTATTTATATGCTGATTATCGAATGTTTGTTTTTCGTTGCAGGGTTTTGGGATTGTGTCTGCGGAGCATTGGTTGGGAAATGAGTACGTTTACCAGCTGACCAGTCAGCGGCAGTATGCCCTGCGTGTAGAACTGACCGACTGGGACGGGCTCCAAGCCTTTTCACTGTACGATCGCTTCCAAATCGGCAGTGAGAAGCAAAACTACAGGTAATAGCACACAAAGTTGGGGATTGTTGTGTTTTTAGGTCAGAATTTGCTTATTAATGCCATGTTACCAGTGTTGGGTGTGGCAAGCCACAACGTATCACGTTACCGTCATATTTTTATTGCACAAAAGGACATAGCATGGCGGTAAAGTACAAACTGTATCCAGGACAGAAGCTACTGTAATCTACTGCAACACAACACTTGGTCTGTGCTAACATCTGCATCATATGCACTATAAAAAATGGTCGAAGCTTCTCTAAGGTTACCTACTGGTTTCTGAAGTCCCCTTTTTAAGCCTCAAGTTGAAAGTTTCTGCAATTGCCATCTTGGTTGCAAACAAACCGATAAGATGAGGAGGGTTGTTTGACTTTGAATCACATGGTATGACTACAATTTGCAAAATAGACATTTTTTACTGAATATGACACAAAACAAATGATTGAGGACATAAACTGATCACTAAAGTGTTTATAGACATCAACACAAAAAGGAACATTTTGTCTTGATGTTTTGTGGCCTTGAGATCGAATGTAGCTTATTTATAGGCAGAATGCTAACACAAAGCTAGTGAATGAAGCCAGAGTGTTTTTAAAACTGCGCATGATTAGCGTCCCGGCCTTATTAGTATGACTGTCAGTTGAAAGTCAGTTTAACATTAAAATAGCTGAGAACAAATACCCCCAAAACCAATGCTTTTTCAAACACTCCTACTTCCTGTTTAGTGGCAATTAGCAAATATTAGTATGCCAGCATGATGAACATTAGCCTGTTAGCTTTGTCACTGTTCACGTGTTAGCATGATGTCACTAGCACTTTGCCCAATGCACTGCTGTGTCTCATTACAGCTTCAAAGCCAGTCCCATAGTTGTAGGCTTTTACACAATGTTGACACAGTTCAGTCCAAACACAGCAGAGTGTCAGTCAAGTTTTGGCAGTGTTTAAAGCCCAACAAACAATCAAAATTATTCACGTAATATGGAAGCAAACAAACTTAAAGCATAAAAATATGTTTTGAGTCACGGTTACATACACAGAGTGAGTCAAATACAAGCTATTACACAGCCTGTGTGGACAGAATTGATTAAGAGCGAAGTATATTTGTTCCATCAGAGAGCCGTGAAATGAATGATTGAAACGGCTGTTGTGTAAACACCAAAGTGCTTTCAGAACTCAACTGCACACAACACAAAAGGGTGTTTAGTGTGTGTTCAGGATTTTGCCCAAGGGCACTTAGGCTTGCAGGCGGAAAGAGCAGGAGATCAACCTGCCTCCTGAGCCACGAACGTCTCAAAGTTTTGACAAACAATTGGTCCTCTCTTCACCTTTTTTCACCTTCATCATTGCACATCTGGACATTCTGGGATTGCATCTATAGCATATATCTGAAACGAAGCAAGGAAAAAAAACAAAATTACGCCAGAAAATAATACTTTAGTGGTAAGAAAATTTTTTCAAAAGTGTTAAGATTATAGCCATGAATTGTAACTGAGCTTTCCAGACACCTCAATCATGTCTTTCCTGTTATATAAGTCTGTGGTGAGGTTTGTCTCGTAGCAAATTCCTTCCAGCCCAAATGTATTGCTTGTCATCGTCTCCTCATTGCAAACTGTACTTTGATTTGATGGATGTTTTGTCCTTGTGTGTTGCAGGGCAAAGGTTTCTGTTTTCTTTTGAGGGGGTTAATGATAACAGGCCTCAAACTATGGCAGATGCTTGGCCCACTTAGATGTGGAAAACTGATGCAAATTCCAGAGTTCCAAGCAATTGCTGGCTTCAGAGGCAAAGGTCTGACATCTCCAATTCACTGGATGGCTGCTTCTCTGTGATAAGAATTCCCTTTAGTTTCAAAGTGACTTTTGTTCATCTTTGAATGATGAACTGAGGAACAAGATTCTGCGGCTAAAAGCCTTTACCATAATCCGTCCAGAGCTCCATCAAAGAATGCAGGCTTCAAGTCTTTCCCTGCAGCAGTAAGGCCGGTAGGCCTTTTGCCATATCTAATTTTCAGAATAGTCCTGCGATGACAGGGGTTTCACTTTACAAATTTTCTGTCTTGAGGAGTTTGTACCTGGAGTAGGCTGTGAGTTTTCTCTAAGGGGCTGGAGAATGGATTTCATTTAGGCGGAAGAGATCAAGTTTTTTTGTTATGAGTTCAATTCAGAGTTGAAGTTTTGAGGACTCAAAACGTGAGGACCGACTAAAACTCCATCTCTTGTTGCTTTCGGTCTTTATTTCTTGGCTGCGCTTCACAGATATGTGAAGTGCAGGCCAAACGTATTTATCATTATGTGCTTTATTGTAAAAGTAAGAACTTTATGAAAATTTTCAAAAGCCAAACACCATCCTACACATTTACATGCATTTCATTTACACTCATTTTTACACAATCAAATCCTTTTTTTTTTTTTAACGCCCTAATTCCCTTCGCAGTGTTTCACACATTTTTTTACAGTCATTTCTTAAGGTTTTATGTAAAAACTGTTGTTTGCGTCGCACTGCAGAAAGCAAAGGGCATCCCCGGCCAATCCAGGCTGTTTTATATTCAGTTTCATACTGCTAAGGAGACATGCAGATCTCTATAAATAGATATGTTCTCGAAAAATAGTTGTGGTATGATAATCACTCATTGCTGCTCTGAAACACGGGCCAAAACAAACCAGATGGCCAGTCCCAAACAAACCGGTATTGCCACATTCTGTATTGGGTTTTTTTTCTTCTGCTTTGGCACCTAATTCCTCTTAAAATGTAAAACAATCCGCAAGTTTGCCAGAAAGATCGCCAGACTGCATTTATGTTGCTTTAAAACTTTAAAAGCGATAGCAAGTGATAGGGCCTGTGTTCTAGCTGGTTTTAAAATATTTTCTTTCATCTGAGGCAATTTACTGGAATACTGACTGCGCCAGCGCTAGTCAGACAAACATTTATAAAGACCTTATACTGTACAGTCAGTGTTTTTGCTTTCTATCTTTCTTTCTTTCTTTCTTTCTTTCTTTCACGAGCATGCAGTCTCTAAGCACTAAAGAAAACAAGGCTGTGAACACAAGCACCACTTGGAAAGAAGGCAAAATTATAATCTAGGTCCACCATTGCGCACGACTCACCATTTATCATAAACAATACTGAGAATTGCGCGCCAGAAAATGCTTGTCCTGCTGCCAGCTTCTCGTTTCATCTACGTATACTGTGGAGCACAAACCACTCAACTTGTTGAGAGGGAGGGAGGTGTGCAATTATTTCTTTGTGAAATACTGGGTCCTAATCCTTTGCAGATGAAATCATGTACACAGCATGAATGTCACATTTATTACAAGTGCTGTAAAAATTTGGACCTGCTATTTATCTTTACTCAGTCATCGGATTCTTGTGGGGTTTGCCCACTGCAATAAAAACTGTTAAAACAGCGCATTAGTAATAGTCAAATGATTCAGATAATTTGGATAACTGATTTGTCAAATGTCAAATGCTGTTACTGGAAGTTAAAAGACAGAGTCAAAGTATTTACTTTTTAAACAGACATGATTTGCCAACCTCATGGCTGCAACTTGAAGTATCTAGTCTAACCGAGTATCAGAATATAGAAGAAAGGTGATTAAAATGACTTTGAACGCGGCATGGTTGTTGGTGCCAGACATGCTGATCTGACTACTTAAGAACTTACTCATCCTTACTCATCTACTGGGAGTTTCCCACACGACCATCTCTAGGGTTTACAGAGAATAGTTTGAAAAAGACCAAATATTCCCCGTTGATGTCAGAGGTCAGAGGAGAATGGCCAGACTCCGTCAAGCTGGTAGAAAGGCAGCAGAAACTCAAAAAGCCATTCGTTACATCCAAAGTATGCAGAAAACACATCCCTGAAACCAGAACACATTGAACCTTGAAGCAGATGGGCTAGAGAAGCAGGAGATTACCGGAAGCCAATTCTGTTTGAGAGTACAATTGACATGGGCTCACCAAAATTGGTCTAAGGATTGGAGTAAACAACCCAAAAGCATCGATCCACTCTGCCTTATACCAGTGGTTCAGGCTGATGGTGGTCATGTGACTATGTGTTATTTTCCTGGCACATTTGGCCCCTATAGTGCCAAGTGCACATCGTTGAAACACCATAGACTACCTAAGTCTTGTTGCTGACCATGTCTATCCCTTCATGGCTACAGTGCACTGCTTCCAGAAGAATATCAGCCCATGTAACAAAGTTGATCATCTCAAACTGGTTTCTTGAACTTGACAATAAATGTACTTAGTTCACCAGATGTCAGTTCAGTAGCGCAAACTGGGATGTGGTGGAACAGACGATTCACATCAAAGATGGGTAGCTGAGAAATCTGCAGCAACTGTGTGATGCTAGCATGTAGAAATCTCTGTGGAGTGTTCCCAGCACCTTGTTGAAGCTACACCATGAAGAATTGAGGCACTTCTGAGGAAGAAAGGAGGTCCAATCCAGTACTAGCAAGGTGTATTTAATACACTAGTAGATAATTGCACTGTTTGCACATATTCTTGAGTGCACTAAAGGCCATATTAAGCAGTCCTGCCCTCAAAACATTTTTTCTCCAATAAATCGTAAGCGAGAATATGGCGAGAGCAGGAGAACTGCATCAATGGAGAAACAGCTCATGAAAAAAGAAAGAAATCCACACAGTATCTACAGGGAGAAAGCTGACATCAGCAAGGTTGTTTTAATCATGAATGAACACATCTTAACACTTTGACAGGCATTTAGTTTCACTAGACCTATAGAGTTTGCTGCTGAACCACAAAGTTACATGATTGTGAAGTGAGCTCATTTCACAATCGTATAAGCTTGATTTGTGGTTCAGTGGAAAACTCTATAGGTCTATTTTGGTTTTTTGCTTCGTTGTGACTCATGTCACCATAATTGCAGAGGTTACTTTCCTTATAAACAGCTGAAAAAAGCTCCCTATCATCATATCTAATCTGCTTGCTGTGCCACAGCATGGGTTGCAGAAAAGAAAATAGTCAAATCAAATATAATTTCATGACCTCCAAATATTGTTCTAACTATAGCCATCAGATGAACACAATCAGTAAATTGCTGTCATTTGTCAAAGTTGTGTTGTTTCATAGAATGGCTCTGCATTTTCAATATTAAGAGAATGAGACCAAAAAGCAAAAAGTATTACAATGAAAGTAAAATAGCAAAGTAATGCAAAAAGAATTTAAAATGACTAATTATGAAAATGTAAATGGAATAAACAAAAACAACAAAGAGTCAAATGGGGCAAAATCTACAGAATGAAATTTGCTGTTGTTTTATAATGCTTTTATAATAGTTTTTCTTGCTAAATTAATAAAATGCTATTATTATCATGATTCTTAGCTGAAAGTGGTATCCAAGAGTATAAATAAGAAGGTAGAAAGGGTTGCAGGAGAGCTGTGAACACAATTAGCAGAAAAAAAGTTATAACACGTAAAACTGACAAATACAGGATATTCGCAGAATGTTAACTGCACTGGACACTTACAAGAAAAGCCAGCATAATCATATTCACAATGTGTATAAGCATATTTTTTGTCCGACTGATTCGTAGAGGTTTAGAGTGTCACGGAACTAAATAAAAATCATAGTTGTCCCAGGAGATTGCCCTTAAATGGGAGCTGTTAAAACATACAAGGGAAACAAGGAGAAATGCCTGATGTATGTCAAATAACAAAAGAACTGCACTGAAAATCAGTTCTTTTGTATTTCTTCAGTATTTCTTATGGAGTGATGAAATTTTGAAACCTTTGGCTCAAATCATTGTCAGTAAGTATGGAAAAGGTCAGGAGAGTACATGGTGGCGGCTCTGTCATGGTTTGGGGTTGCTTTTTATCTGTGATGTTGGGAATCTTGCCAAAACTGGCAAGAACGCCAGAAAAAAATATAAATGCTGCCATGGTTAGCTGGGCAAGCCATGTTGGGATGTGGAAGAAGGACCCAAAGAGCTGGCACTGTCACGTTGTTAGCTTTATTGTGGAGAGGGATATACAACAAAAGGCGAGGGTGGCGAGAACAGAACAGAGAAATAACCTTAACTGGGAAAAACTGGGAATCAAACAACAATTTGGAACACAAGGAGACTGAGAGTGGAGGTATGTGAAGGGTGATGAGCAGGGAGACAAGCATGAGGAACACAGAGAGATGCAGGGAGGTAACCAGTAACGCACACAAGAAAACACAGGGCTCAAATACACACAGGGCGATCAGGGAATGGGAGACAGAAGGGAGACACAGCTGGGAGAAATCAGAGACGAGACAAGGAGAACGCAATCTGAATACACTGACATTGCACAGAGACCTTCACAATAAAACAGGAAACGTAACAAATTTGCACAGACACAGGTTAAGAGACGCGGGTTTTACACAGAAGGAACACACCGGCAGGAAAAGATAAGATACAGAACTGAAACCCAAAGATACCTCAAGAAATCAAAGATAAATAATGTAAATCACAAAAACACTGGGTCATCGACCCAGGACCATGACAAATGCAAAGAAGTACCATCAGATTTTCATTCAGCAGTCAATAACATCTGAAAGCATCTGATTGCCAGTAGCTTTATTTTTACCATGATCCTAATCACACTGCCAGTGCAGTAAAAGCATACCTGGATAGAAAAACATACAAAGGAACATTATCATTCCTGCACTGGCCTCCCCAATGCCTGGGCTTAACATTAACGAAGCAGTGTGGGAAGTTAAAGAGTGAAGGCAGCCAACATCCAAAAATGTCCAAGAAACCTGGAGAGCTAGTCCTGAAGACTGTGTTAAATATTAAAGGTGGTCATACCAAACGCTGACTTTCAACCTTTTTGCGAATTCTACAAACTTTGATTCTTTCTTCTACTTAGATTATATTTATTTTTAGGTTTGGATATGTTTCAATAATGACACCAATCTCCCATTTTGTCAGCAAAATGTAAAGCAATGAGACGTGGTTCCAGTTTTTGTGGAGTACTTTATATCATAGTCTGAGTGAGTCTCCACGATCTCTAAATGTGATTATTCCATTAAGCATAGGGCAAGCTGTGAGTCACTGAACTTAATGCATCCTAAAATAATAATGCACATCTGAAGATCCAGAGACTTACTTTGGGCACCAAGCAGAGCAATCGTTTCCAAAATTGTTTTGAGATTGAAACATTTACAGCAGTTTAGTATATGCAATGACACAAGTTGAGGTTTACATGGAAAAATCTTTAGTATGCGTGTTCAAATTCTCCCAGCTAGAAGACTTATGCAGTATGTTTATTTTTTAAACGAGCCATTTACATCTTTATTCAGATTCCCCATTGAGAAAGCCAAGTTCCTAAAATCCAGTGATTTCTCCATACGGTAATGACTATGGTCCCTGTAGAACCAGATCTCGTTTAGATGTTTTTCATTGGGAAATTTAGGAAAAAAATTGGCAGAGATTTCAGTTGCAAAATATGATTACCTTTTCCTTTATCCAAGACTCATTCGGAGATTATCAGAGATACTTTAAGTTGGAGCTAATTGAATCCCATCCCTGTAAGTTTCAAGTTAGACAGATTCTGATTCTATAGGGTTCACAGCTTGCAGATATGCAACATAAAACTGATTTGACTTTTGTCTATCAATGATAAGAATTTTCTGGATCAGAGTAACCAGCCAGATACCTCTGTGGCTCTGTAGTAAGAAGCCAGCCCTCACTCAGTGTGATTAACCTCTGTAGTAGCTTAAAGTGCAGAGGCTAATGCAGTACTCTCAGCTGACAGAGTAGTCACCCATAAGTAGATGGGGGAAAAAAACAAGCATGCTTAGTCACCATCCGTACTTTATCTCTGGCATTTTCTTCAAAGAGCACCCTGAACCCATACATTCCATTAGAAATATTGCTTCAGGACTTGACCCAAACCTTCCCAGAATAATTCTTCTATGAAGTTACAATATGACACAAATGCTCTCCCAGTTCAGAGTAACGCAGAGTGTTGGGAAATAGAACATGTCAGCTAAATAAAAGAGAGTTCAAAGAGGCAACGTGTTCGCAGATCTAGGGCCCCACATGAATCCCACGTACTCAGCTGTAATCCGCTAAGTCTGGGAAAAAACAGCTTTAAGGGGTCATTTATGAACGCTTTACTACTTTAAATGAAACAGGTTTCTCCAAATATAAAGTCTAGTTTATGTTAATAATGCAGCCTTTGTGCATTGTAGGGTGCTAAATTCTAGACTAAACTTTAAAAAAAAAGTGCAAGGCTTTCATTGTTCTTCTTAATGATGTTAATGACTGTGTTTTAGGTTACAGTTTGATAAAATGTCAATCACTGTAACCTAGTTTCACTTGGAAGTAGTCTCGGATAGCTCACCTTACACTGCTACAAATGATTTCCCACGTACACAGTTTGCAGCTGTAATGCTCTAGAGCGCAGGCTCATTATGACTGAAACTGAATCTGTATCTAAGGGTTTAAGGGTTCAGCTCACCAAAATAACATCCATAAGAACTTATTTTCGCTTAGTTGTGTTGCTGATTTATTTGTGTCTTTCTAGGAAACATTTGTATCTGCACCTAATATAATGCAGCTTAGTGCAATTTCTTGTGACACTGAACTTGGATATTTCCATTTTTTGTTTTTCAGAAACTCTTATTACAGTTTCTGTTTTCAAATTTCTTTCAGTTTTATCCTTTTTTTTAGTTTAAAAAGTGGCTTTGGCCTAAAGTGATCACATTTAGAACATTTATAGTAGGCCTTGCTTTCTCTCATTTTACTCATTTAAACTAAGCTTAGACTAGCTGGTTAATGTGATGGGTAGTTATTTAGCAGAACTTTGCTTCACGTTGGCACCTTCAGACTCAAGATATGACAGTTCAGTTATGATCTGAGAAGGGGTCTCCTTTACCAAAGGATTGAGTGCGCAAAGGAAACATGACCAGCATCTGGATAAAATGTCATCCTCTACTACTTTTTCAACTTAAGCCTCTTCTTCAAAACTAAAGTCAGGACTGAAAATGTGCATATTTATTCCTGATATTGTCACAATTACTTATTGCCAGTAGCGACCCTCTCCTTTCCAACAACAGTTGGTTATAAGCAAACACTTTAGTAGCTAATATTAAGCTTAAGTATCCTTAAAGTCATATTTTCCCACAGATAAATAGCGATTACATTCTCACATTGTGTAAGACTTTATTTGCTGAGTTACCAAGTCCAACTATGTTTGATTCACTTAAAAGAAAGTTTTATTAAGCTGGCTAACAGAGGCTAACAGAGGCTAACAGCAGCGCTTACTGAAAGAAAAGTTCAGGATTTCTTTAACATCTCAGTATTCATCTCAGTATTGCTGTCATTGGATACAAGTGAACTCCTCTGACTCATTGGATAGTATCAGACTCCCTTTAGAAGGTTTTACAGCTTCTGCCAGAAAAAAATAGACAGGACATACACAACACATTGCTGAGGTAAGTAGTAAACTAACAGCCTACATTTACTACAGATAAATGGCAGCCAAAGTTGTTACATAGCTAGGATTATGCAATTAAGAGGGGTAAGAAAGCAAAACTCATTTCCCTGCGATCTACAATCTATTGACATCTAGCAGCATCTAGTGATATAATCTACACACTGTAACTTTAGAACATCAGAAACACCCACCATTTCCAGTGGATGTTAGAGACCTGAGATGACACATAACTTCTTTCCCTGTCACTAAGACAACAAAATAATGCCGAAATTGTTTTTTTACTAACGTACCTTGACGAATAGCATTACTAAGTTTCCTTAATGCCAGATCAGATTATCGTGAATTGCCTTTTTATGTTCCAGTCTGGCTGAGCAGATACAGATACATTTCATTAACAGGAAGATGCCATATCTGCCAAGGTCTTTTTTATTGTCTAATTATAAACAGGCTTGGGGAAAGGCATCTGTTCCTCTTGTATTCATAACTTGGCCCCTATTTGGATTATCCCGCTTACCATTTGAGTGCTTAATGGAATCTGACAGGAAAAAATGCAGATGTCAGTCGTATTAGTGGTTTTCGGTCTTTTAAACGTGCAGCATAGCTGGTCAACACAGCCACACAATACTACAAGCAGTTTGTCAAAGCGTGATGTCGAAAAGACTTGAATTGAATGCTTTATTTGTCGCAATCAGGAATTAGCTGATGGACGTCATTCTACATGTAAGTGAGGCAGTGCTTTGGGATGAGTTTGTTTTAAGCTAGAAAATATCTCCGAAAACATCTGTTGCCTTTTAGACACCAGATAATACTCCAATGTGTCACTGATTATGTTTTGGACACTCATACAGAAACCTGCACATTTAGACACTTCACTGCTTGCATAATTGTAACTGGCCCTTATTAAAACTTGCCATGACCAGTGGTCATTGCTACCACTGATTAGAACCATGATTCACCCTTATGTCATAGGATTGTGCCTTCTGGTTTAGTGGCTTAGTGAATTCCCCTCTGTGACTAGCAGACATACTTTTTACCCTGGTGCACAAATCGGCCGTTTACACAGCTGTCCAAATACAGGAGTCTTTCACGTTGAATGACTTTCTTTCCTGGGAAGCCTATCAGTCTGGTTCTTTGAGATGCACAACCTAATGCCTTAGAGCTACATGCCTCAACAAGGTTTTGGGTGAGTTTACTTAAAACACATAAATTACTGCATTTTGCATTTATTAGTTTCTCATCGGAAAACTCAAAGTGGATGGAAGGGTTCACAACACGCCCACGCTCCCCTGTTGTCGATAAAATAATCTCAAGCAATTACTTTGTTTGGGAGTGAACTGTACTTAATAATAATAATAATAACAATGATTGAGACCTCACTAGCTTGGTGATGGGATCCTGATCTTTGTATGTGCAATTTCTTCTGCTGGGAGAAAGTGGAACTGAGAGCGTGAGAAAAACAAAGTTATCCATGGAGGAAAAAAAGCAAATCTGCGATATGGCAGGATAAGAGAAGGCGTGTTTTGTCCACTGAGTGCAGGAATTGTCATATCCCCGTGCAGCACATATCACTCACACCAGGATTGAATTCACTGTGGGCCACACCCAGGAGAAATCCACTTCCAACGTTCATATTAGTTTTCAGCTTGTGCTCTGTGCACTGTGTGTGAAGGAATTCAGCTTAGTGATGGCTCATCAGTCCCCTAAACATGCTGTTCCCAATATGCTATTTCAATAGCATCTCTTCAATACGTAAATTCAATGGATATTTACCAAGCTCTGCTCTGCAGGCCTCAAGAAAATATACCTGAAATACACTTATTTGAGTTAAAATAGAAACTTATAAGGTTAAGTAAGCTTATGAGTGCAGACGCTTTACAAAACGAAAGTAATTAGATGCACCTAAGTGAACACAGCCTTTGTTTTGAAAAAGCTCTGGTGATTTTTTTTCTCTTAACTATAAGTTTAGTAAACTTGCACATCTATTACTTTGCTAAAATTAGACTTAAAGAGATGATTAAGAGAAAAAAAGCTAATTAAGAAACATTTATGGCGATGTTTACAGGGTTAAAGCAAGAAAGGTAAGGAGTAGTGCTACTGAAAGTAAATCCCTAAATTGGCTCAGAAGCACATTGATAACTATTAGTTACTAGTTTTATGTAGCTATTGTTAAAGATTCCGTGCAAGAATTCCACAACTAAAACTTTGCTTTTAGTTAATTGTTATCTATCCATCCATTTCTTTCTACCTATCTAAATCAGGGTCATGTAAGGGGAGCTGGAGTCTGTCCCAGCTGACACAGGGCAGGAGGTGGGCTGCAATCTGTACAGGACAGTCTATCACAGGGTTAATGCAGAGAGACAGACAAGCATTTGCACTGACATTCACACCTGTGGCCAATTTAGAATCGCCATTCAATGTAACCCCATGCATATCTTTGGATTGTGGGAGTACCCAGATAGAACCTACACGGGCACAGAGAGAACATGCAAACTCCACACAGAAAGGCCTTGTTGCTGTGGCAAGGAGGTGCTAACCACCACTCCACCAGGATGTGCAGAGTATCCGAACAATCTAAGAGAACTTACATGATAAATCACAGATAACATGAGAAAACTGCACTCCCTGTGCAAAATCTTCCTGGACTTGTAGGAAAATTGAAAGGCATGTTTGGTTTCATGACAAAAATGTATCATTATACATCATGAACAGAACAAGTCCAAGGACTATGTACCTGACACACGAAGCCAGGGAAGAAATATTGTGTGCTAAGACACCAAAGATCCACTGAGATTGTTCCCTGTCTGTCCAGCTATGGACAAATGATTTGTTAAACTGGTTATTTATTCCTCTTTTACTGCAGGTAGCTGTTAGGTCTGCATTTAATGATTTAGCCTGTTGTTGCGGTGTAAATCAGTGTTCACTGGCTCTACAGGCTGACACGCGATTCCCAGACATTCTGTCTCACTCACGCTTTTGTCTGTATTTCTTTCATACACTCGCTCTTTTATTCTTTATTTTAGCTTCTCTCTACCCTGTTCTTAATGTTGTTCCAGGTGTTCCACATGTACTCAATCACAACAGAAAAATAAATATCTCTCAGGAGATATTTCCTGCACCACGTTAGGTCTTCTTGGTGCTTTTATTGCCTTCAGTGTTCACCGTCCTTCTCTCCCCCACTTCCTCCCACATACATGTTTTCGAGTCCTGACTCACTTCCTTTTCCTCCTCCTGATGTCTTTCAGGCTGTTCCTGAAAAGTCACAGTGGGACTGCAGGCAGACAGAGCAGTCTAGTAATCCACGGAGCAGACTTCAGTACCAAGGACATGGACAATGACAACTGCATGTGCAAATGCGCCGTCATGCTAACTGGTGGTAAGTGCATTCGGGCAGTGGTTGTAACACATGCATTCATGGCAAAACATGTTACTTATATAAACTGTAAGAATAGTTTAGATTTGAAATATAGTTTTCAAATAGATTCTGAAATTTGCTGCAGTTGAATATAACAAGTGCAGAAAGAAGAGCGATCAAATGTTGCTAGTTTAACTCACTGCTAACACACTCCGCGTGTGTCTCGGCTCATTTTTGGGCCCTCCTGGGAGAAATGACTGACTCTTTAATTGCTGAACGGGTCTGCGATGTTTGTGTACCACTTGGTCCCGGTCAGTTTGGGCGCACACTATCAAAGTTGTTTGTTTTTTCATAACCAAAATTGTTTGGCTTCCCTAAGGGTTTGTTTAAAACTCGTGTGTTGTCATTTTGGGTTTCTTGCTCCGTCAGACTTTGTTCTTCGTAATGTTGTCCACATTCCCCATCTCACCAGATTGCTTTCTAAATGTCAACGTTATCATGACCACAATTTCAACAATTACAAAAAGACCCCAAAGAATAATGCTGAATAGGTAGAAGGATCGCTTTTTTTTTTTACACAGCGCTGAGGACGCAGTGCACTTTTGTGAGGACGTGATGCAGAACTATAACTATTCCATAACCACAATGTTCACTGCACAGTCATTAGCTCGGGTCACTGTGATCACAAACCTCCTCGTTCTGCAAATGTGGCCAATAAAAGAGCTATCTGTACCTATTAGTCTATATTCTGCATCCACTCCCACATGTGTAACGCTAAGATTGGAAACAAGCACAATATAAAAATCCCTGGGCGCGGCACCAAGTGTCAGAGAGATTTAAAACGTCTCTGCTTCTCATGCTGTGTAAGTGGAGCCCGCTGACCCTTGATGTCACCTCGTAGAAGCTCTGTTGCTATGGATTCCTGACCTGGTACCAATCAAGGATTTTCTAAATGCAAATTTAACATCAGAATTACCTCTTAGGTCATTCTAAATGCAGTCGGTTACAGGCAACTTGGAATTGATCAATGATCAACACCCTACTCTGCCTGATTCATGACCCGCCTATGGCCAGGCACAAATGAGAAGCATGACAACATGTAGCCTGATTCAACCCAGCGCTGAGTTAGTGGTACTGAATGCGGTATATCATTTGATTTATTGCCTGCATTTATAAGAGCAAGTCTGACATTAAATGACGTCAGTACCTTGAGTGTACAAGGGGAAAATATTTCTCTCTTACCTTTATGAGCACAACCACACTGTGCCGTGCTAAGAATACAGTACGGACACACGTAATATATATATTTACCCATCTCCAGAGCATACAGTAGGGATGATGCTCAGACATCGGGAGTAAGGAGGAGACCTTTTATCATGAGAATAAACTGCAGTGCTTGAGAGTTTTTCAAAGAAAAACATCCTCAAATATTTTACAAGTTCATAAAAAGCTGTGGGCTGGAAATCGGGAGGCCACTAATCATTAATCCCAAAGGATTGAGATGTGTGCACTAAATGTTTATGTGTATGGCAGCAATTGTGTGGTCTGCAGTATATCAGAATGTACTGTAAAAGATGGCAAGAAGTCTACATTTGCTTTATGGGAGGAAAGAATGCAAACTCACTTGCAAAAACACAAAGTCTTGCACAACAATTTGAAATCTAGAAAATCCATAATTTCATATCACTTTTTTGCAATGCGCTTTGTGTTTAATGGCCTTAAGATGGATCAAAATAGTAAGTTAGTTATGGCGTTCAAAACCAACTGCCAGTTTTCTGTCACTTTAACCAACCCCTTTCTGTAATTAAACCTTTTATTCTTGAGCTCAGAAAATAGCCTAATGTGACTTTAACCTTCTCTTCACTAAATTTCTTGTGGGAACTGAAATTGTACCACCACAAGTGCTATTGCACTTCCCACTGGCACTTGCACCTGAAATGATATGCAGTGGTGGAAATACAAAGAGGCGTCCACTGGTTTCCATGCCAGGCTAGCCATTTGTCCTACGATGAAGCAGCAATCAATGTGAACCTTATATCTGTGCGATGTGTGCCAGCAACAAGGGCAATATTCTGCTCCTGATTACTGACGGGTCTAAGTGAAATGTCATGCTGTTGTGCACTGTGGTATTCAGGTCCGCCAGAAGGGAGAAGTGCCATTTGTCACCATGTGACTGACACATTCCGTTCCCCCATGCAATCTATATTTGACTGTGTTCCCATGTGTGTTCATTGACTCAGATATAAGAATTGATCAGTGACAGGTAGGATGACATAAACCAGAAATTCATGAATTCCTGTTTTTCAGAATTAAGCAGATAAAAAAGCACACAGACACAAGTGAGAAGTGAATTATTAAGAGTGCAGACTCTGTGGATGAAAGTATAACATAAACAGAATTTTATATCATAATCAAATAAAATAGAAATGCTACAGCTTTTCCAGTAATCTACAAAGGATCACCACGGCAGGTAGCTCTGCTTGTTTGATTTGGCAGATTTTTATGGTCTTCCTGACACTACCTCGAAGGAATTTTCTGTTTTCTCCTAGGATTAAACCAGGAGATACTATATCATATTTTTCACACTATACGCCACGCTTAAAATCCTCAAATTTTCTCAAAAACAACAGTGCACCTTATGTATGAATTCTGGTTTTGGTTACTTACCTCAAACCGATTTTATGTGGTACACGGTGCTCAAAAATCTGTCAAAAAGTGTTTTATTACGACTTTGATAAGCTACAAAGCCGCACCGCTTGATAGATTGTTGGAGCATTACGGCTACTGATCCAAAACTCCGTCCGCTTCAGGTCCCAAAGTCATCGAACACTGTGACATCACGGAGAGTTAAAAACTGTCTAAATTCTTTCATCTTTAATAAAATTATCAGTGTTGCTGCTTTACCAGGTGTAACAATTAAGTTTAACATCCAGACATCCATGAAAACAGAATTTATAAAATTTAATGGAGTTAGAACTTAGCAGGGAGTTAGCTCGCTAGTTTCCACCTAAACATACCATGTTCTGACTGAGAGATTTCTGAAAAAATTCAAACGTACAGCTCTGCTATTACTTCCAACATAAAGGAAGACAGAAAACTAAACAGCAGGGATGTTTGCAGGGTTACTGAAGTTGGACTAGCTAGTATATAAGGATGCACTATGTGATCGCTAGCGACACCGCTATGTTAGCATAACATAAACACTGAAGCTGGAGGATGAATGCTAACTTTCCACCCACTGCACAGGTGACACGGAGAATTAATAATCAATTAATAATCAGTTCTATATTCACTAGTAGGAGAAGCGAGGCCAGGGTTATAAGCAGAGGTTGGACCAAGTCATAGTTTTGCAAGTCTCAAGTAAGTCTCAAGTCTTTATCCTCAAGTCACGAGTCAAGTCTCAAGTAATGTCAGGCAAGTCAGAGTCGAGTCTTAAGTCACTGGTGTAAAAGTCCAAGTAAAGTCACAAGTCGTAAACTTTGAATTTCAAGTCGTTTCGAGTCTTTAAAAAAATGAAAAAAAGAATGTTGCAATTATATGCTAAATGTAAATATTAGACTATGTCTTTTTTAAATCTGCGCTTATCTCAACATGACGAAACAAGTGAACTTAGAAAATATATACATTTTCTTTTTAAATCTGGTTAATTTGATTGGCTGTGCTACAGCTCATTCACACATACATACGAAGTGTGGTTTAAATGAATGAATGAATGATATGCGTGTTAAATTTTAGATTTGGGGTGAAGTCAGGGTTGATCTGGGACAAAAAATCGGCCCGGGCATTTTGACTAGAGACCGGCCCACCAGGTATTATAGGAAAAGCCAGTAGAAATATTAAAAAACCTAACTAATAGGGTTGCCAATTCCCAGCTTAAAAAAAAAAAAAAAGTAACCACCCCCATGATGAATAATCGACATAATCAACTTTAATTTTGAAACTG
>VUQR01035603.1:11634-37423 GCA_015108515.1 Hemichromis elongatus
CCCTTCTATCAGTGAAGATTAACTTCAGATGTTACCTGAGATATCAGAACTACAAATGTAAAAGCACATCTTCTTCTACCTGATAAAGAAACAGAAATAAAGAACCAATTCTGATATCTCATTGCATAGAGTGTCCTGTAATTATAAAGCATTTTGTTTGCAGAAAAAACTTGAACCCATTGTGAAAAACAATTTCTTTAGTGGATTATAGAAAAACAGGGACTTCTCTCATTACATTGTTTATCTATTATTTCTGTACTTTAGTATGATCAGATCAGTCGTCTGCATAACTTCATCCAGTTCTATGTGAGAACTAATGAAAATGTTTGCCATTACGTAAAGCACCAGGCAGAAATAAAGATCGAAACACATGTCATATAACTTTATTGTCATTCTATGCAGTACAGCTTTGATTCTGCACTGTAAGCTGAAACTGTACATGTAATGGTCGAGGTGCAACTATTAGTATATTCACACTGCACCTGTAAACAGCTCATATAGTAGAAAAATACAAAACTGGACACCACTCATCAATATGTGAGGGGAAGGGGGGAATGAAAGGGGAACATAACACCAGGGGTTTCATAAAGCTATAGTACCTTTTGGTGAAGAGGATTTGAACAGAATAAGGGCTGATAAAGGCAGCGTGAAATGACTTCAGAAAGAAGGAATTGCACATGTTTTTTGTTTCCTAAAACAAAGAGTTAAAAACAAAGTTCAGCAGGTCTCAAAAGTCCAGTGTCTTACTGTTTTTGAAAGCTACATCTGTGTACATCAATTGCACTTCGCACAGTCCGCCGGATTCAAAGCAGGAGGGAGGCGTGTCCTGATGTCCTCATAGAGAAGAAGAAGGTAGTCCACCAGAAACACATATAAATGCTGACGGGTATCCAGATCGTTTAAGGCATGCTTTCACAACAATGCAGAGCCACAAGATTTCTGCTATCAGAAACTTGTGCTGTGATTTGGAGTGGAGTGGCCAGGAAAGACAGAAACACACGACGAGTCACACAAGCATTCAGTGCAGATGTTGTGCTTCGGATTTCCAGGGGCATTAGGCATTACTATGCCTGGAGAATGTGGCTGAATATTTGTTTTTGTCATCAATATATGACACAATATGACAAATGTATGCAACTACAGGGAACCGCAGCACCCAAGTCTTTTTCGCTGTTATGAATGAAATGAGGAAAAGAGTTTTTATACGTGCAAAACAAAAGGTTTGGTGAACAGATATCGATACATACAAGAGAAAATAGCAGACATTTGTGCAGTGCTGAGATCATATCGTGGTACAGCAACACAAAATCAACACAGAATACAATAGAGTTCAACCCCACTGCTGTGCACAAGCACAAACAGACAAAAAAGGAAAATATCTCCACTTTTACACACATGTTGAATCAGAAATTGGCGTTTGATTAAAGTTAAACTGCATTTTACTTTCTCTCTCTCACATGCACACACACACACAAACACACACACACAGTGAATGAGTGCTGAGCTGCAGAGCTCCAGATGTGTGTTAACATGTGCACTGACTGAAACACTCAAATCACTAGAAGAAATTTAAGGCAACAAAGAGGGGGAAACAACATTAATCATTCTGATCCCTCAGATTCAAACTAAGATGCAAACCACTGCATCTTCAACCTCACTTTGTTAGTTCAGCTCAACAGAAAGGAAAGACATATTTCTAGAACCTCAGCTGGTGAATCACAGAAGCGGGGAATAAGTTGGGTGGGTCAGTTAACATGGCCGGTCATATTAGGCTCCAGTTTCAAGAGCAGGCTCAAAAGAGATAAAGCCTTTACCGGTATTAACCACAAGGGGGCAGAGAACAGCTTTCAGTACTGCAGTCCTCATAACTAGCCACAGGGAAAATAAGGTTCATGAGACAAACTGTCCTCTGGATACAAAACTGGTATGGCAAGAAAACTATCTTAAGGAGCCATGCAAGGGAGAAGTAATAAAATGAAAAATATAATAAATAATAACATAGTTTGACTGTATTGCTTTGCACTTTTGATTAAAAGGACTTTTTCCTCTGGTCTGTAAAGCTGTTTATCTATCAGTATTGATTTGATGTGAGTTTCCTCAGTTTCCGACATATCAGCTCTGCTGCTGTCTGCCTAATCTTGGATATAATGGAACTCAATAGCACCTTTGGACCTAAAAGACACACACAAAAAGGAAAAAAAAAAACATGTGAAATAAGGAAAATATCCATCCATCCATTTTCTGACGCTTATCTGGGTTTAGGTGACAGACGCAGCAGTCTACTCACAGGCAACCAAACTTGCCTCTCATTGGGTTCCTCATTGCATTCCCAACCAGCTAAGCAGTGTAATCTCTCCAGCATGTTCAGGTCATACTGTGGAGGTATCTTTCCAGTAGGACATTGTTATATTTTTAAAAAAATGCCGAACTACCTTGATTGGCTCTTTGTGATGTGAGGGAGTAGCAGCTCTACTGTGAGCATTTCCAGAAGACTGAGCTCCTCATCCTAGCTCTGAGAACATCTGCTATCTCATTCTTTGGCTTACTACCCTCAGCTCACGACCACAGGAAAGGGTGAGTATGTAGACTAACTTGTAAATTTACATCTTGATTTTTATGCTCAGATCTCTCTTCCTTAAAACAGACTGGTACGACCTATACTGCACCCATTTGTCCATCAATCCCACGCTCCTCTATTCCCTCACTTAAACCCCTCCCTGACCCAGATTGTGCACTCCACCCTTTTCCAGCTGAGAACCATACACCATCAAAACAGCAGCAGAGAGGTGGATGGATCTATAAACTGATAACAGTTATGAACAGAATCTGTGAAGAAGGGCAGCCAAAGCCCACGGGAACACATCTGTATTACTGCCAGCAGTGCAAACAAAGCTCTCTCTACAGCTGTACGGGGACCAAACCGCCCATAACAGCCTAAAACACGAGGAATAGCTACATCATGACCTGATAACAGAAAAACCCAGATTTTGTCATGAGCGGTTTCATTTAGGAACTACTTTATTTCTATTATCTACATGTGCCAAAGAAAAGAAGCAGCTCAGCTGTCGTGGAGGCTTTTCATGATTACATTGTGAGCCTCTTGTCATTTGTAGTTGGATGCTGACTTCTACAGAGTGACATGCTTGGAAAATGTTGACAAAAGAAACTGGCTCACGGTTGCTGTTGACCTTTTAAAATATATTATTTTCAAATTTCCATCTAGCTCCATAAAAGGATATTTGAAATTAGGCAACTCACATTAAAACGATTTAGATTAAAAGAAAACAAACAGCACAACAGACCAGAGGAAAACTACTGAATGAACCGAGTTTGAATTTGTTCCTTTAATAGTTTTACTTACTCAGCTGAGTGGTTTCCCTAAGGATCCACTTCTCTTTATAATCATTATCGGCATTTAAAAAAAGAGGAAAGATTTTGCTATAAAAAGACACCTTTATCACAGGCAGCACCTGTGACTGGGTATTCCTCTCTTCATATCTGTGATGGAGGCAGCTCTGCCTGCACGATGACGAGGACAGCTGAGACACGTACAAACAGCAGAGGACCACACTGACAAGCGCATGTTTGGAACCCGCCCCCACCACAAAAAAGGCCAAACGACAGCCTCGAGCTGTCGGTAACCAGGACGAGTTTCAAGGCATCACAGATGCAACAACATGTTGGAAATAAAAACACAACAGACGTGTCCAACGACTGATTATACTAAATGCTGTATAACAATCTGAAATATTTCTTTTTTTTTTTCTTTTTCTTTTTTTTTTAGGCACAGTGATGTTCACCTGACATTATCTGCTTGGACATGAGGAAAAATTGAAATTCTTATATTCATAATAAGAAACGATCCCTTTTTTTTAAACTCATTGCAGGACAAAGAATCAATCTTTGGGGAGTTTGAAGCATCCATCCTCTTTTCATCCAGCTCGTCACTGGATTCGTCTTGAGGCGAGTGCAGACGGGTGTCGGTGGGAGTGGTCGCAATTCTGTATCCACGTTTCTTCCCTACTGTCTACTGTTGAAACTGGAGTTGGCACTACTGCAGCTTTCCTCATAGGTAGGTGGGGGCTCTGGAACACACAGAGGCAAAAACGTCATCAGAGTTAGATAAGAGTTTAGAGATATCTCGGAACTTAACTGTGATTTAATCTACTAGAGATTATAAGACAAAAAAAGGCAAAACACATTGCTTAGTTGTTTTTGGCCAGTGAGGGCGCTGTCACAGCCTTTCCATTAGTAGCAGTGAAGTTGACCTGCAAGAAACTGCAGGTCCTTTAGTGCAGGGGTGCTCAATCCCAGTCCTCCAGAGCTGCCGTCCTGCAGCTTTTAGGTGCATCCTTGTTCCGACACACCTGAATCAAATGAATGGCTTGTTATCAGGCCTTTGCCAAACTTGATGGCATGCTGAAGAGGTCATCAAACCATTTGATTCAGCTGTGTTGGAGCAGGGACGCATCTAAAAGCTGCAGGACGGTAGCTCTCGAGGACTGGGATTGAGCACCCCTGCTTTAGTGTCCATATTAAGGCTGGCTGCAAATTTTAAATGCCCAACTGTAAAGCATTAAAAGTTTCTAACTCGAGTATTTTCATTGTTATTATCTGACAAATTATGTGGACTGCTGTGAGCCGAGCCTGGCTGACACAGCATTTTATAAAGTACAGATATTTGGTGATTTAAAAAAACAAACAATCTATCGGCCGATATTTTAAAAGCTCGAAGCATGATGATGTTGATGATGATGATGATGATGCAACTCATTAATTAGCTTTACGGAGTACTAACCGTGAGGGTAGTCAGAAGTGCTGTACTCTGGAGGGAGAATGAGTGAACAGGAAGTGGGGGTTGGAGCAACATTTCCCTCGGTGAAGAAAGGTATGGTGGCTCCAGTGGACAAACAGAAGAGCGGAGCAGATGCGTTGGGGTGATTGTGGCTAGGTGGCGCCGCCGCACCCGGTGCGTAGCCGAAGGCGCTGGGAGACATTGTGACTGCCTGGCCTGAGGGATCCTGCTGTGAGTGACTCTTTGTGGGAAGTTCCTCACTGGTAAAGCCTCCTGCACATATATCATCGCCCGGGTCCTCCTCCGCTGGCGGAGCGCTGGGCATCACCCCTGCTGCGCCCACTGGACTGGTCGGTGTAGACCTCGTCGGAGACTGGTTTAAAGCGATGTTCCCGATGTAGATGGGTAGAGTGACAGCTGCTTCAGGATATCTTAGTGACACCTGTAACACAAACAGAGATTAATGAAGGGAGCGCAGGCATTAATCCCTGTAACTGTGCATTACTGACAGCTAAAAATATCCCTTATTATGTTTTTATTCCCCCCACCCAACACACACACGCAGACCTGAATGAAATAGATGATGTCTATCAGGCTGCAGCCTGTCAGTTGTGACTGGGGCAGTGGAGGAACAATGATCTGTTCCCTCCACTCTGCATGTTTTCCTGCCTTCACTTTGGCTCCCTCCACCTCTGCAATGGTCCGCAGGTCTACCACGGGCTTGTGCGTCTTGTAGGTCACTCTCTGTGACAAAGTCAAACAAGCACAAACATGAAAAGATGTAACGGTGAATTCAAAGCGCTCCACACACCACTAACATGAAAGGTTACGAGATAACTTACTGTTCTGGAAATGTTCGAGATAACTGTTTTTATCTGACGCAGAAAGGTTTCATATTTTGTTACCCGAGTGGAAATTCTTGTCTATTGAGAAGATCTACGAGTTCTTAGTCTTTCTAAAAGATGATTTACAGCAACCAATGATGAGTTAAAAACATTAATATAACATACCTGTATGAGACTGGCCAGTACACACCCGGTGTCCTTCCCAGATTTGTTGTGGATCTCGGTGAGTAACTTGATGACCTGACCGGGGATGTAACCCTTCATGTCACTGCAAACTTTCAGCATCACAGTCCCCGACTTCACCAGGAGGTAGTTGAACTTCTTGGTGGCCACAACAGAACTGTGATACTGAAGAGGCAGAGATGCTGAATGAGTGTCTGTCTATACGTTGGTAGTAATTTAAAAGTTTGGCTAGCTGAAGCTGTGCAGACCCCTTATTGAGGGATAAACAGGAAACTGACAGTCACCAGGAGAAGAGACTTAATTATGAGTCGGAGGTAGAGAACCCTTTCCTGCTCTGCCAACGAAATCAAATAAGTGTCGACAAAGATAAAAGTTTATTTAATAAAGAAATGCATTACAGCATTCCTAAATGCACTCGGCAAGAAACAAAGAGAATAAAGGTGAGATCAAAGTGAAGGAAACACTTACAGCGATGTCTGGAACCTCATTGAGGTTGAGCATGTTGAGAAGGTAGAAGGGCTTCTGGTGTTTGTAGCCCTTGGAGAAGCGTGGCGTGTCAATAGTCACCTTCACGCGGTAAACTATTTTCCCGAAGGGTCCCTCAAAGGAAGTTGGGACAGCAGCTGAAGAGGAGATTTGGGGGAAAGAAAGCACAAACAGGAGTCATACTGGGAATCTTCATCCGGCCCACACATCAGTTTCTCAATCAAGCAGCAACTTTCCCTAAATTCAGAGGGTCACGCATCCATTGTACAGGAAGGCTAACAAGCTAAAAAAAAAAATGTCTCCATGGTGGCGACTACGTGGATCACAGCTAAACTATGTTATTAAAGGTCTTCTATTATGGCTTGTAAACTACAGAGGTCAGAAACAGCCAAAGTGAATAAATAACATCACATTGAATGCATGAATTTATTTCTATATTTCTCTATCATTTTGCATTTCCAGAAACTTTTCTGTTTCTGGTTTACAAAGTGTACGTAAGCGGTCAGCAGTTCACCTTTGGGTGAAACTCTGACCAAAAACAACGCTGTTAGTCAGGACTACTGCAATAAAGCAAACGTTCACAGTAATAGAAAGGGCAAGAAATATTAAAACAAGTCATACAAATGTATACATTTTGGATGAATAAAAAGTGATTGCATTTGGCGCATATTAATCTGTTAAATAAGTCACTTGTTTATTTCTTTACAAGCTTTGAACTTGGTCTTCCATATGAGCAAGACTGCATTTACAGTCGGGCTGGGCAGCTTCACTGTGTGAGCATCACAGCAGATGCCTTTGAGTCAAAGTAACTCAGGATAAAATACAAAAAGACATGAAGGACATTTTCCTGGCCTGTTTTTTTATGGCAGATGACCCTAAAAATATTCTGCAGTAGATCAAAAACAGAAGAAAACCATGAATCAACATGTGAACATTAGCTGACGCTGAGCAGAGTGGTGGAATGGAAACCTTGGCTAAAATATGTTGATGATGACTACAACTTCTTTTGGGCTCGAGGGTTTGTGGGCCAAAGTATGTGAACAGTAGGAAACGAATTATAATGAAATTATGCCATTTCAGATTTATCCAAGAGTCACATAACAATCTGAAATAGGAAATGTTTAAAATAAGCCACTAAAAACAATTATATTATGTTACTTTATTTATTTATTTATTACTATTTTCTATTAAGGATTACCAAAACATTTCTTTTGAATAGGAAAAAAGGAAGTTTAAGTTAAATACATCTAATTTCAAATTTAGCTTAAAACATTAAAAGAAGGAGAAAAAGGACCATTAAATGTAGAGATTCTAGAATATGCAGGATTAATGAATGCTACACTTTATTTTATTTTCCCCTAAACAGAGAGAGTTGAAATCTGTCCCTATTCATTTCCTCAGATGTCACTAAACTGAGCTTTCAGATGGATTCCTGCAGGTGTCCTCAGTGGAAAAAAGAACAGTCTAACAGGGGGGCTAAACACCTGAGGGTAGGACATCCAAGAGGAGGAAAAATAACTATTTTGGGGAGACGGCAGTGAGACGGACAGAAGGGGGAAACATGTTCAGATCCAGCGAAGAGGAAAAACAAAACAACAGGTTTAAAAACCTGTCCTGATGCAGCCCGTGGATTAATCTGTGTATACATCCCCAAGCGGGATGCGGACCAAAATGGTTAATGTGGTGTCAAAGTAATGGCTGAGCCCCCTGCTGCAGTCTCTGTTCTGATGTGTTCCTTGACCCTCATTCAGATGCTAATGCCAGCTGCTCTAGGGACTATCTGCTGCTGCTGCTGCTGCTGCTGTCAATAAGAATTAAGCAGGAGAGGAAGATTGTTGTTGTTTGGTTGCAGACAGCCTGGCAACTAAAATGGAGCCATCACTGGCTGACATCACCGAATTTCCCAGAGGACACGCGGGACCGGGCTGCTTGTGGTTACAGAAAGTTGCTAAGGCCTGGCTTGCTCCTTTCAGTGCAGACAGAATCCATAGACTGGAAACATAAGAGCCTAGAAATAACTTGGTGATGTCAAAGTCCATTCATCTTTTGACCTTAACGTAGCCTTATTATAATTCTTTTCTTTTGTTGGACTCTACTTGAGCAGCTCTGTGTTACTCACAGTTCCCAATAATCCTTATTTATCCTACACTGAGCCTTTGTTCAGCTCCTTAGTTGATTTGAACGCAGCCTTTTAAGCCAGCTTTCTTCTGATTGGCTGTCCCTCTAAAACAGGTTTGAATAGCCAGCCATCTCTTTGACGTTTTTCCGAGCCACGAGTAGAAGAAACACTGTCTGAAACAGAGCATTTTATATGGTGTCTCTTAAGAATATGTAGTGCCAAAAAATTGCAAGGATAAACCTCGTCACCGACTTTCACTTGGATTATTGTACATTTTGATTGTTGGTGACAGTGTTTTTGTGAAAGATTTATTTTTATTATGACGTCTTTTGTGACTATTAGAGAAACTCTGAAAAGAATGATAAAGAAATCTTGCTAAGATAATTTGACAAATGCTTAAATTTTTAAATCACATGTTAAAATTCAGGTCGACTCTTTTTACTGTTCATACTAAGGTTTGTGAAACTCAGAGGCACCAGCAGGGGGCAGCAGGAGCCTCTTTTTCCTTCAATTAGCCAACTCTCTTTGCCTGATATTTACCATGCCCTTCACTGATGTTCTCAAGACTGGTGGGCTGAAAGGAGGGGAGGACAAAGCGCGGAGGCATGAAGACCAATTAAACAGTGACTGCACAAAAGGAGAGGGAACTAAAAATAACCCCCAGCTACCCGCCTGTGCCTCACAGAGGGTGTAAGATACCAGACAGATTGCACAATGTGTGGCCTTACAGGTGCCAAGAAAGCTCAGCTGATCTTTAGATTATGCACACATTGTGATTTTGTTATCTATCATCAGCATACGGTAAAAAAAAAAAAAAAAAGGTTTAGCAGCAATAAAAGTGTCAGGAAATAGCATACCACTCCTAAACTCAAACACTGCCTACGTAATGTTTTCCCACACACCTCTGCTATCATGAATTGGACCTTAACTGCTTTGTCAACAAGGGTTATCACACCTGCATCAGCACGCGCCCTTCGCTGAACCGACCTGGATGGCTGATAAAACAAATCTAAGAAAACTCGTTACGGGAACTGAGGCGGTGCTGGGCACATGGATGACGTTTCACTCACCTGGAATGACAAACTGGAACGGGAAACTGTGTTCGCCCACTCCCAGGACACCTGTAAAAACACAAGGTTGGAGTTTAGAATAACGCTTCTATTAAAACACAGATTTTAATAGATCCTCCCATTACGGAGGAGAGAGCCACATACTGATAAACGTACATACGCTCCAATCATTACAGTAAGATTCATTTGCAGTTTTTCTGTCTAATAAAGAGAATGTGCTGTAAAATCTCATAATCTCATGATTTCTGTCCATATTATTTCATTAACCGTTAATTCACAGATGATCCGAGGACACGGCGTGCCGGTGGGGCTCACCTGCTTTTCCAGCAGGATGAGGTTTCTGAGACAAAACAGGCTTTAGTTGGGCCAATTACACTGAGATGTCTTTTCTAGTGACATAAACTATTAATGGTTAGTGATACGAAGTGATAAACTGCTGGGTGACACAAGTGGCAAAGTTCGAGGTTCTGTCAGCAATCATTTACAGGCTTGGCGAGGCAGCGGCAATCAAAGCCAAGCCTTTTTCTTCCATCCCGTTACATCTGCAGGCCAGCATCAGTATGACAACCATGACCTTTTGGATTGAAGCTGGGATTAGAATGCTCCATGTTTTTATAGCTAGGAAGCTCCTAAAACAAAAGCCACAGCCCTGAGCTTCATTCTCATGAACTATTATCCCTGGTTTAAAATAAAAGGGTCAGTTCTCTAGAAATGGATGAGTCCTAGTCCAAGACCATAAACTTTAGAGTGGCTGCAGATAAACGACAGTGCGTGCGTTTACTGTGATGAAGGAAACTGTCAAACAGCGGGAACCACCGAGGTCTTTTTATTTGTTTTTGGACAACAATGGAGCTCCATGGCGCAAAGGAAATACAGATAAAAGCTCCTAGCCTGCACAGGAAACCTCATCAGAGCGATTACTTCTTTGTTGATCTTGGGATTTGTTGACAGTATGGAAAAGCAGATATCCAGTCTTATCTGTTAGAGTTATGGATATAATCAGAATCCTACGCAAAGAAAGACAGATATATTAAAAGGAAAACATTAATTATTTTTCTATCCCCATTTTTTTTTTATATTTAAATAAGCAAATGCATGAGATTTACATAAATTTAGATCATTTTCTACAACAGAGAACAGAGCGTAACATAAATCCACATAAGATTCAAAATTCTTGCTTCGCTTTGTTTTGTTGTCCAGGCAACCCTCCAATGTATTTACCACCAGGTACTGTGTTAATCAGCAGTATTTTGTGGGCTCACTGGTAGCTGTTCAATCAGTTGCCTAGAAGTTAAGGAAAACTGATCTCAGGTCTCAGAAAGCCGGTTGTGCTCATCCAAGTCTTCTTCAGCCTCCAGTTCAGGCCCGTACGCGACAAGCTGCGATGCACTGTGTAATCTGACAACTGTCATCAGAACCTGCATTAAATTTGAGCTTCAGCAGCTGGTCTGTGCATCAAAGACCCTTGGCCACCTTGATGGATACTGACCAGTGCGCAGCAGGAACAGCCCACAAAAGCTGCAGTTCAGGGGATGACCCAGTCGTCCACCCTTCACAATTTAGCTAAATTCCTTGTGCTTTTCAATTTTTACTGCTTTAGGGACAGAATATCTCCCACTAACAGGTGCCACGATGAAGAGATAATCAGTGTTATTAACTTTACATGTCAGCGGTGAAACCATTGCGCCTGATCCGTGTCATTCAAATCAATGATTTTATAGAAGAGAACAGAGAGAAGAGCGGCGATTCAAAGCGGGACAATTTTGGATAACCTAAAAACCAAAGAGTCGTAAAATAAACGCGTCAAAGTGCATTTATCAGATTTCTTGCATTAGCCTTAAGTTAAGTTATTGTGATTGAATTTAAACTTATTTTTCCCATGCATGGAGACATCAAAGGTCGACAGAGCTTCAGGGCAGGAAGTTATTAAAGTGCAACATCATCGGGCTGCTGTGTATTTCTGATGTCACCAGAAAAATGAAGCATAGTAAGCAAACTATGAAGAGGTGTGAGTAAATCCTCCAACGGAAGCTCCTTTATTTCACATATTATCTAGTTATCACAGGAGAACATTTTACAACCTCAAATCTGTATTAATATGTAAGAATTTTCTAGATGATGAGATTTCTGATTTCTCACAGCCCCAGCTATTTAACTTTAATATTATGGGTTTAATTTTGGCTTCTTGGGCCATCAATACATGCACAGTTTACTTTACAAGCTCAGATAAAACTGATAAACTCGGGCATAAGGAAGCGATAAACAGCTTTATGTCCCAATCACACTGAGAGCACCTAGAGTCGACCAGCTTATTAATTCTGTAGATTAGCTAGCAGCCCAATTAAATTGCTACAGATAGCAACATGTTCCACCTCATTAGGGACGGGCACAACTTTTTCCCCTTCAGTCTGCGTTTCCTGAGGGGAAGTGCTCAGATGCTGTGTGTGTGCCTATCACTCAATCCTGTTTACTGCTAAAAGAAACAGTCGGGCTCTCACCACTGCAGTGCACACAGCGCATGCAAACCGGGCCAGGACCACACAGGTGAAAGAATAAGACACGCTTTAAAAGTCACAAATGAGGAACATCATCAGTGTCATCATGGCCGTTCTCAGTGTCAGAGGCGCAGTAATCCTAACCCCGGTGAAAAGGTTATTTAACCTTATAATTAGGACAATTACATTCATTCTGCTATTAAAACCTAGCAGTGCTTATTATCATAAAGAGAATATAAAGCTCCAAATGAGCCAATCACCTTGCCCAACAGAGGTTTTTACTGGCCCCAGATCAGTGATAATCCTAAACCCTGTGTTTGTTCTAGTTCACTGTATTTTTGCACCATATCCATCTTTGTTATCATCAATTTCATGATTTACTCTTTTTGTTAAATAAAGGTTGAATAAATGAAAATAAATCTATTGTTGCATCCATATTTTGATCCAGGCCCAGTTACACATTCACTGTTAAATCACCAGGGCCGAGGCTTACTTAGTTCACGACTACTTTTGATATTTTCAGACGACCTAACAAGGACACTTCATCCATAAATATATATTTTTTTAGCTTTACAGTTGGGCATTTAAAATTTGCAGCCAGCCTTAATATGGACACTAAAGCAGGGGAGCCCAATCCCAGTCCTCGAGACCTACTATCCTGATCCAACACAGCTGAATCAAACGGTCTGATTACCTCTTCAGCGTGCCATTAAGTTTGGCAAAGGCCTGATAACAAGCCATTCATTTGATTCAGGTGTGTCGGAACACGGATGCATCTAAAAGCTGCAGGACGGCAGCTCTGGAGGACTGGGATTGGGCACCCCTGATCTAGATGATCTCAGTATGAATCTTCCAGGTTTCTGTTTTGGGTAACAGGATAGCAACAGAAGATTTAAAACTATTGAGAAACTAGGCAGCAATGTCTCTTTTTAGTTATCATGACCTGGTTTCAGATGCACCGCTCTTTTAGTCAGCGGGTGTGGACAGTAGAAAGAAAGTAGTTCCGCTATTAAACTTCCTACAACAAAGTTTGTGGAGTTTCTTTGAGCAACCAGGTCAATCATTTCTCTAAAGAGTTTTTCCAAATGTATTCTTGGGTATTTTAACACTAAACGGAAATCCCAGATCCTTTTATTTTATGCTTGTACAGAGAATGCAAACGTGTCTACATTGGATACCTTTGAAACAGCAAAACAGCCTCGATGCATAAATGGCAGCACAGACCAGAAGAAAGACATAACTGACTGTGGGATAAGCTGTCCCTGCAAATACAGAGCTCTTACTACGACTGCTACCCGGGATTACTCTCTGTAGGAATCAAAGGTTTTTTATGTTAAAAAAAAAAAAAACACTAGAAGGGTTTTTGCCACAAAAAGTTAGTCGTGTATTTATACATGTAATGAAGAAGAAATACCGTCTTTGCAGAATTGCCAGTATTATTAAATAATACTATTAAAAAACGTCCTTTTGCTTAAATGTGTTCTAAATGTGAAGCTGTCACTTTTTAAAGCCCGTGAACATGAAGAGCCACTGCTGATGTAAGCGGTCTTCACTCCCCTAACCGCCAAGCATCTGTGGCATACCACATTATCAGCCAGCCACAGCGAGGGTCGCTGGCTTTGTTAAAGTGTGTGTGTGTGTGTGTGTGAAAGAGAGAGAGAGAGAGAGAGATGATCTTCTGTCACCATTCCACTTCCACTCTACCTCCGTTGCTCGACCTTTGGGGGCGAAGCGGCCCATTTTTGGAGGAGAGCGAGATAAAGAGGACCTGGAGAGGCTGCGTGAATTATTTATGACCTCCTGCTTCTGGTGCCTTGTGTTTCACAGTAAAGCTCGGAGTAAGTTTAACTATTGCTTCAAAGACCTTTTAATGTCTCTTTCTGTTAATAAGAGGAAGAAAAACCCCCAAATCTGCCCACCGTCAATGAAAACTCACAGTTTGGTTCATGTGACAGTGTTTTTTAGGTTAGCACTGACGCAGCACGTGGGTTTTGGTGCCAGTGGCAACAAAAAGTTAAAAAACTATTTCATTTCATTTAACAAAAACTCTTAAATATAGAAGAAGAAAACTTTACACAGCTAGAAACTTTAAATAAGAGAAGTAATAATGATCTCCAACTACAGATGAACCATTTGTATGCGAGACCACTAAGTTAACCAGCTGTGACTGATTAAAGCAAATGTAACCTCGCAGGATCAGAGTAATCAGAGTAATGTCTGACTGTGAGAACTGATGGTCCTCATCTCACAGCAATGAATTTAACCAAAGGAGCATCCTGAGGTAGTACAGACCGCCCAGGGCCGCACACTGGATACATTAAATAAACTCCAGGGATGCAGGAGACAGGACAAACTAACTGTTACTATCACCGATTTGCCAGAAGGTCTGAGAGTGTTTGCTTCAAAGAACCAGAACCTTCTGTCAGAAAATATTTTATCATTTTAAAAAGGAATTTATTTGGTCCATGTGTGTTTATAGTGAAGATGCTTTCTAACAATCCACTTAGAGCCGTACTGGCTTTAAAATGAACCTATATTTTACTCATAAGCACCACTGCATGAAATGCAAAGAACTCACAAACAAACCGTGTATATACAATAACAATAACAATAATAATAATAATAATAATGATGATACTAATAATAATAATAATTTCAGAGATAAATTTTTAAATCAAGTTAAACACTAGTACAGACTCATTACAGCGTTTCCTCCAGCTGTCCCTCTAAACCTCGTCCCAAATCTTTTGGGAACGTTTTCTGTTGACTGACTGACAAACTTTTTGTTTTTAACTTTTATAAATAAAATAAATGAATCTTTTTAAAATAAGAAGGCAGAATAACATCAGAGAATACTTTCTCGCAGTGCTGTATGTATGCGTTTTTCTTTCTTACAGCTCTGGACATCAAAGCTGCGATGTTAATGAGTGAAGTGGGTGTGCTCGTGTTTGTGTCTGCACTACAGGATTCCTGTTTGACCTCATTTTCACCTCCCAGAAATGCCCTGCCTGACAGCTGACGGACACTAGTTGTCATTTTTCTCTCACAGGCAAAAATGAAAAACGACCACAGTCTCGGTTCTTTTTTTCTTGTTATTTTCTCTCGTTTCTTATGTTCTTTGTCTCCATTGGTTTTGTTTGTGTTGGTTTCCTCGTCTTCCCTTTTCTTGCTTCCTGTTTTAGTTTGGGTAATGACTTTTGTCAAAGGCATTCAGAGGAAAGAGGAAGCTGCTATTTAAGATAATCAGACTTTGTGCCCCTCAACATTTGTGTGTATAACATGAATAAAAGGTATATCTTGTCACTTAGCTCCAAAATGTGAATTTAATTGCAAGTGGCCCTAAATAAACTCCCTAGCCACTTCATTATGTACACCTTGCTAACACTGATGATGTTAACATCATGCAGTTGCTGCAGACTTGTTGGCTGCACATCCATAAAGCAAACCCCCCCCATTCCACCGCATCCCAACGGTGCTGGATTGGGTTGAGATCAGGTGACCGTAGAGCCCATTTGAGTGTAGTCAACAAAATAAAAACAAACCAAAAAACATGACGTGACCTGATGTGACAGCAGCAGCCATTAGAAGAAGGGTACAGTGATGGACAAAGCCAGCAACGATAATTAGTTTCAAACTAGGCTCATTTGGTTCTAATGCCTTTTCCACCAGCACCTACTTGGCTTGACTCAACTTTAATCGCTCGCTGTCCATAACAATTGAGCGCCACCTCAATGTGGATTGGGTCGTTACAGAAAGGCAGTCCGAAAGTCCTGTGACGTCACCCACCGTTATCTCTTTTTCAGAGCCTGTAAAACCTGGAGATGTTTGTGTGGGGGAATCAGATCAGCCGTTTCTGAAATACTCGAATCAGCCTGCTGGGCAACAAACATGCTACGTTCACAGTCCCAAAAACACATTTCTTCCTCACTCTGACTCTCAGGTTGACCTTCAGCAGGTTTTCTCCACCAGGTCTAAATGTATTCAGCTGCTTGGACGATTACATGCTTGTCTTAACAAGCAGTTATGCCCATTAAAGACAACACTTCCATCTGAAATGTTGAACAATAAAAGCATGAAGTAACATATTACAGAAGTACAAGCACCTGAATACTAATTTAAGTAAAGTACTTGACTAAATGAAGTTTTCTATCATACGCTGAAGAATGCAGCCCTGAGAGTTAAACATTGAACAGCTTTGTGCTGTTTTGACCAGCACTGATGGCATGCTCCAGTTCCTGCCATTAGGTCCCACAGTGTGATTTGCATTTACAACAGATTTCATGCATGCGTGGCGCATTTCACCTTCTGTCTACGGGCTGCAACACATACAAAAGATCGCACTCACAACAGAGGGTCTTGTAAGCTCTTATTTCCGCAAGCCGGAGGAACAGCGCAGTGCAGCACATCATGTTGGTTCAGAGACACTCAGGGGGGGGGGGGGGGGGGGGGGGGGGGCTCCCCAACCGTCTCATCAGTGCTCCCTGACACTGATGGCTATGTGTCACCTCACAGAGGAGTCAGGACTGTTACTCTGAGTAACTCTTCATTAGGCTGCCAAATCTAGGGATGTGTGGGACTAGTTTTGTGACTAGACTTAGGTTTGAGCTTACTGTCGTGCAGATCTAAGCAACGTATCCTTAAGTTTTTTCATAGAGTTCACACACAGATAAAGATCAACAGCTGCCTAGAATAAAGAGCGAGTGTATGCCAGTGGTTTTTAATCTCTTTATAGGTGTGATAACCTATTAGAGTGGGAAAATATGGATTTACCTTTGTCAGCGACAGACAGCGTGCTGTTTAAGTACTGTTCCTCCACATTATACGTTGTGCTGTTTGCTGTGTTGGAGACCCCGCAGGAGCCATGACAGTTCACCTTGATGGCTGCGGAGAGAGGACAGGAAAGAAGAGTCAATCTTCTGTCTTAAACAAAGAGTGTGTGATCAATGACAAAATGTAAAACAAACAAACAAACAAAACAGCATCTTTGCTTTCTCCCATAAAATTTAATTAAGGATTCTTTAAGATGCCTATCTTTGTCTTCTAGTGCCTCTGGACAGAATAAAAAGCTTGCCGAAGATACGACACCAACTTGCACAATCCAAAAATTAAATTAGCTAATTAGAACTGATATTGAAATAAATTAAGGTTAGTCTTTGTGGCTACGTGGTTCTGAAATTAAATTTGCTGTTTTGAGGTTTGTTTTCGTATACGTAGCTTCCATAAACTAGGGCTGGGAGCGTTAATCGCGTTAAAATGATGTTAACGCAAACCCGCATTAACGCGGCAAATCTCCGTTAGCGAGTTAACTCAGATCGCCCTTTGTGTAGGCTGGACGGCGCTAACGTGTGAATCGAGCTAGTGTGGGTAGCTCTAACTCGCCTACCATAAACCACACAAGGTGAATGTCAGGGAGTCTCGCAGCCTTTGCTGTCTGTGAAAGTGCTGACTCAGCCTTGACTCATTTCATTGTGTTTCTTTTGGGGGGGTTTGTGTATTGTATAGACTTTTTTCTGTCTTTGTGTTTTAGGGAAAATAAATACACACTGTATTTTTCCGACTATAAGGCGCACTTAAAATCCATTAATTTTCTAAAAAATCGACAGTGCGCCTTATATATCAATTCTGGTTGTGCTTACTGACCTCAAACAGAGTTTATGTGGTACAAGGCACTCAAAAATCCATCAAAACATGTTTTAGTACGACTTTGGTAAGCTACGAAGCCGCACCGCTTGATGGATTGTCGGAGCGTTACAGGTAAACAACTAAAAAACTAAACAGCAGTGACGTTTGTAGGGTTACTGAAGTTGGGCTAGCTACTAGCTGATGTGCTACGTGATTGCTAGCGACACAGCTATGTTAGCATAACATAAACAGTGAAGCTGGAGGATGAACGCTAACTTTTTTTCCCCTAGATAAAAGTTAACGCGAGGGATCACGATGTTTAGAGACAAATACAATCGCATGGCAGGATGCTGTAAACGGACCAAACTTCAGTCAGGAGAACAACTGAGATAATCCATCCACAACACCAGGTTAGTCATTAATATACTGGATATATAATGGTACGGAAGTGGAGGAAGCAAGAAGAATGAGTTGAGTAAAGTTTGACTTATTTGACTGTTTGGTTTGGCTTATTGCACCTTATGGTCTGAAACACTACACTACACTTCTATTTATTTATTTATTTATTTAATCTACTAAAATGGATCAAGTAAAATTGTCTCCATTACTTTTTAATTGATAGAAATCTAAACTGTCATCTGAAAACATAAAAGACTGGATTTTGGCAATCACTTTCCTCTTCTGCTATCCATATGGGCCGCTCACCTGCAGGGAGCCAAAGCTCAGTCAAACATGGCTACGAACAGAGACAGTAAAGCTTCCAGCACGAATAAATCTTGTCACTCTCCTTTAGATTCCGCATTCTGCAAAAATATCCATTAATAGAGAAATATAACCATTAAAAAATTTTAAAAAGTGTCCAGCGCAGCAAATATCTGCACGATTTTGCCCGTCCTGAACTATTTTTTAACCAAACAGTGTTTAACCTACTTATAATCTCATCCAGGATGTCAGCTAGATCCTGTTTGTTTTTGAATTCGCCTATGAACACAGATCCAACTGCTGTAGCATATATAATATGCTGGATAAGCAAATGGATAGATGGATGAATGTTAATGGAAAAAATAAGAAGTCCTCTTATCTAACTGCAGTGAGTTCAGGCAACGCTGTATAAAAAAAAATACAGACCAGCACTAATTAGCATAAGAATGACTCACAAAGAGGGGACTAAATCACCGAGGGCCTGTCCTGTTGGTTGTGTGCATTCTGCAGCAGTGATAAATAATCTGTCAGAACAGGCTGTGAAAAGAGTCTGAGTAAACAGATGGCGACCAGAAACCTTATTAGGCAAGCGTTGTGAAACTGAAGAGGGTTTCGTATATAAAATGATGGGCGCATCAAGTTTGACTAGTTTGGATCATAGCACTGCTTCTGCTTTAGCAGGCAAATCCACAACTTGGTGTTTGTTGAGATGCAATGGGTTAGATAAATTACAACGCTACGGCACAACGCCTGAACTGTGCAGGATGTTGTAACTAAAAGAGGGTTCCGCTCACTCAGCGTACAGGAAACCATGTTATCTTTGTACGCTCAACCCCGCATTATTTTTACGCTGCACAAAATTTTACACTGATGTCGTGACTGACGTCAGCAGCAATCAACTGCAGAGAGGGACAAACACCGTTTAAGCAACCTAAAGAAGTCCAGACGCCTTTTTTCTTTACAGCTCCTTAGACCGTTTAGTGATTCTCAGGAAGAGCACAAGCTGGCCTCTGCCACCTCACACACTCAAAAAACTCAAACTGGTTGGTTGTTACATTTACAAGAGTTTCTATAGTAAACCTAATTAAATCGTATACGATCTGCATGAAATTCAACAACTTCACACTTGATACATTTATTTTTGTCGAGATGATGTCATACAACCTAGCAAGAGATATCACAAGATCACGTGTGATTTCACAGGAAATCTCTTGGGTTATAAGAGGCAGAAAAGCACAAACACGTGCATGCTATAGCTATTTATTGTGCTTTGTCACAGCTCAGTGGTTAGCACTGTTGCCTCACAGCAAGACGGTCTTGAGTCCTTTTTTTATTTCTGTATGAAGTTTGCATGAGTCAATGAAAATCCTCTAAAAACACTCACAAAGACACATTCAGTGAGAATACCACTGAAACAGAAGTTAGAGGATTACACAGAAAGAGTGTGCAACCTCTGTATCACCTTTTTATAAGGCAGATAGAAGGGCTAGCGTCTCATGGTCACACCCAGCTTTCTTTGCTTTACTTGTATGATGCCTACTGGAGGGGCTGTGGCTCAGAGAGCGAGTCATCTACTGATCGCAAGGTCGGTGGTCCGATCCCTGGCTCCTCCAACCTGCATAAAGAACCCGATGTTTCCACTGGAGTGGGATTTTTAGGTTACAAAGTTCTCAAGTATATAAAAACATACATGGTTGAATCAGCCTTGTAGTAAGAATGCACTTTGAGTGCACAAATTAGGAAGAGAAGCACTATCCAAGCACTAGTCTACTGTACCTTTTCCTTTCATTAAAAGTGTAAAACCAAAGTGACTGACCCTGTTAGATGTGTATTTCTGGCAGAGGTGGGGAGTAACTATGTAGGCTATTTACCACATATATATAGGACACAACGACCGTCGGAGCCAACTAATACACATATATACCCACAGCCTCCCTGTGCAGACTTTTTTTGAACAAAGCTCATTCAGCGGCTGCTTTAGCTGCAGCTGGAGTATCAGGGTACCAAAGGGCAGCTTGAGGAGAGGCATCTGACAAAGCTTTGACCATGAATGACAGTTGTCAACACTCTAAATCAGTTAGGATCTCCACAAAAAGAGAGAGAAAAAAAAGCATAAACACAGACTGTGCTGTAAAACGTATTATGCCAGACTGTTTGCCCAATCACAGGCTCACACACACCCACGCAAGACTCGGCTCTGGCATCTCACACAGACACACTCTGTCTTTCTGTCACACTCTCAAAGTGGCAGATGGCTGAGCTCTCCACAACGCCAGGGCTGCTGGCACAGTTTCCGGTAAGAGGAGGGGCTTTTACTGTTAAAAACAAAACCCCCAAACTGCAGCTCACTAAACGAGGCGGTGCCCTTGAGCCATGCAGACTAAGTCCACTTACGGTCATTAATTAAAACTCATTATGCCCCTCCAGCTATAAGCCTCATTCATGGAAGTGACAGACACCTTCATTCTCCCCTGTTAACACAAAACGTGAGCAGTCGTCACACTTCAGAAATGGAAAGCAGAGAAAAGAGATCCACTGCTGCCACGAGATATTATTTACAGCTGTCTGCTGTGGAAACGTTAAAAGCTCAGCCTATTAAAGGTCAGCGCGGGGGTAATCTGTTAATATTCACAGTAGCAGCAGCAGGAAGAGAGGCTGCAGGAGTGCTGAATGGTGAATAGTTCTGTCTCTGGCAGTGAGACTGAGTAGCTGCTGCCTCACAATGGCCACGCACGTGGAGCCAAATTTACCATGAGCAAAATCGAGGTACTTAAAAAGATGATGTGTCACCAGGTTCCACAACAGGAAACCCAGAAGATTACCTTCTAACTTTGGGCTTGTCTGGTTTTTATTATTATCTGGTTGTTATTATTTTTACCATACAAACACCTTGTTTACGTCCTCCTTGCTTTCTGGTTTATCATTGGTGCTGACTGGGTGCTCGACCACTCGTGCATGCCTATAGAGGCACAGAGGGGTTTATTGGTCCCCTTTTTTTATTAATGGCAGCCTTAGTTGACTTTAGCGTTTTTATCTTATTTGTATTGGTTTTTTTGTCAGTAATCCTTTTCAGATTAACTCCAGTAACACCGTGGTAACTCATATGCTGAGCTCCTCTGAATCATGGTTTTTGGGACTGTGAAATATTCTTATGTAATACCTGGAGGAAATTTATTCTCTGTGAATCATCCATAGTAGTATTAGGGTAGATTAGAAGCTGCTGGTTAGGGGCAGCACCTGGGCAGCCAAATCCAGCTCTAAGCCCCTGCCTTGGTCAAGGGCACAGTAATCGGAGAATAACCTGACACGTTTCTGATGATGGGAGCTCGCAGAAGAAACCAACCAAGCCGGAGCACTTAGACCATGCAGGTGAAACTCAGGGCCCCGTCGCTTTGAGGAAACACTCCTAAGCCACAAACCACCACGCAACTTACATGTATGTATGCGTTAAAGTTCATCAGGCATGTTAAACTGCCACCATGATGTCACCCATTTATTTTGGAGTCCTATTTATGGAGCGGAGTGTGCTCTCCATGTCATTTCATAAGATATATTACTCGATATGATTGGTTAAAATTTCAAGGCCAACTTTAATCTTGGATGCCAACAATTAATGTCAAATTCAAATGCTTAGGCAACCTAGGTACCCCCCCCCTCCCTCCCTCCCGAGGCCTAGTGTAGTGTCAGGAAGTCTGAAGGCGATAAATAAAAAAAAATTGTGGGCAATATAAATTTTCTTTGATTTTCACATTTGGTGGGAATCAGCTCGAGCTGTATAATATGATATACTGAAAACCGTGGACACTAGACGTCTAGCAAAACTGAAGCACAAAACTCAGATGTTGTGTGAAGAAGTCCAGTTCAGTGCCTCCAATTAGAAGACGTGAGGCCTTGCAGACACCGATTGGCTGCCTGTCTCTGGGCAGCTTCCAATAACTGCAGCAACGTCCCGAAGTCTTTTTTCCTTTTAAACATCCAGATGGATATGCTTCAGGAGCCAGCCTCAAACAGCCTTTATAGTTTTTGGCACTTCCAAGTTCCAAACTAATTTTTTAAAGAGCATTTGATGACATTTTATGGGCAAAATGAGAAGATAAATCCAGCTGCAATGGCACCTCGAAAAGAACAATATGTTCAATCGCAATATATCAACAGTGTGACTTTCTTTTAATCTTTTGACAGACTATCAAAGATTGGAAATATAGCAAAAGTCCCCAAGGACAATATGGCAAGCACATGTGAGACACTCCATATGTAAGGATATTATCACATGACTATACTGCCGGTATTCTGCAGGCTGTGAACTTCTGTTTAAAGACTAAAATCCTGAGGCTTACAAATTTTTAGTCTGACTTTGCAAAGCTGACAATCACTTCAGTTATGTCAGTACAGGAACCTGTAGTCCTTCACCAGCCTGCAGACACTGGATAGTAAGAGGGAAGCGTGCTCTGACTCAGCTGCTGTCTGATTCTGATGCCAGCTGTCTGTCCAGGCCTTCTTCGTGGCTCAATGGGGGTGTCCACAGGCAGAGATGATCTCGGTGTTACTACTCATCAGACTGCACGAAATAAGACCGTGTAGGCAGACGGGTTCAGTGAAGATATCAGATAACAGAAAACGTCAAACAGTGTGCGGGTGAGTCATGAGGATGTGAGGGGAAAGGCGTGGCAGTGTAAAGAGTGAGTGGTTGAGTTGAGGGAGATGAGCAGAACAAATGGGATTTTATGCATTTTGCGGCAGACCCAATGTGTGAGCTGGAGCTCAGGGCAGGTTTCTACCTGTCCATGCTAGCCACGTCAGAAGCATTACGTCAATAGAGATCCAACTAAAAGACAGATTTCTGCTTGAAACAAAGACCTGTTATTAAAACTTACAGGCTTCTGGAGATTCTTTTACTCGTGTACAAACCATACTCAACTTTAACAATGTCCTCCTACAGGGTAATGCAGCAACTTCATTGCAAGATGAACGCATTTCAGCAGATGTCTACATAACCAGTCACACAAGGTGATTGCCCCAAGCTGGCCACTTGTCAAACAAACCATCGCTAGCAAATATTTTATTTTTGTTCTCAGTAGCCTGTTTTGGTTTGTAGTCATGTGGAAAATGCAGCAAGAAGACAATGCTGGTTGTGCAGGTCTGAGAAGTTCAGGGCTTTCATTTACAAGTATTAAAGGGCACGGCCCAAGCAGCCTCTTTTTTTCCTCAACAAGAAGGTTGATAATGTGACATCGATGCCATATTTCCCCTAAAGCTAAACTGCTGGCAGCTGTCGCTGTCTCGGTACGGGTCCAAATAAATTCCAGTGTTTAGTTTCCGAACCATCTACCAGGTGTACGTTACAAGTTTGAAAACGTCCCACAGGCGCAAATGCTCAAAGCTAGGAGGTACTATAGATGCGCAAAGGTCTGTACGGGCCAGCGACTAGCTGTGAAATGAGCTTAAATGATCAGTTTTCTTCAATGCTCCAGAACAGAGCACCTTCTTCCTCCATTTATTTTTATAGCTCCTGCCCCAGGCACATCTGGCCATTCAGCAGACCGAATGGCCAGATGTTCTTAGTGGTTCGTAGTGATGTATTTTTGTTCGCTTGGAATTTGCTTTGAGTTTTCTGTTTTAAAACAAATTCAAACTACATATAAAAACTACAAGTTTACAAAATGATCAAGTGAATAAATGACTATAGGTGTGAAAAAGTCCTTAGTATGTGGTACAGAAGTGAAGGTTCCATCAACATCTCTGCTTTAGGGGCTGACTCAGGGACCTTATGATGCACATTTATTTCAGCTTGTAGCTTCAGAGTTAGTTCAAGCTGTCTTCTGCTTCCACGATTTTTATGCCTCTGAGACACATTCTCGCCACACCAGCATCATTCTGTCTCTCAGTGACGACATCCAAGGAACATCTGCTTTATGCACCAGCTCACCTGCTGACTGATGACTAAAGAAAATGCTTCACCTGAAGCTTCTTTTTTTTCCTTTTCAGAAGAGATGTTATAAGGAGAGGATTAGCCTTGTTGATTACCCTGATGAGGCCTATGAAATGAGCTGCATAGGTTTTTACAATAAAGTACTTCTATATGCTCCAAATTTTTCCAGAGTGATGGCAGATATACACCACCCAATCAGAAATTAGTACTTTTGGTCGCTCCCAGTTTCATCTTCTTTGTAGATGTTTTCGGTGCAGTCTGTCTGTCTGCTGGCACTAGCAGTCAAACAACTACCAGGCCCAACAACACAAAACACTGAGGAGACATTAAACATGGACAAATTAACCCGCTGAATTTAATCCAGATAACGACCACATTCAAGAGATTTCTCACACCTTTTGTTCTTTAGAAGCACAAATCACTGATTACCCTCCAGCTGAGTAACAAATGTTCAACTTCTCCAGGAAATGGGATAAGATCATTCGGTCAGTCAAAGCATGCCGTCTACTGCGTCAGTGCTCGGCTTGAGGGTTAGTGGGAAGGCATGCAGTGAAGTGGGCGGACTAAGGTAGTTTCATATTTACACTGATAACAGAGAGTCTGGTTTCACCTGACATACTCAAGCACAGAGGAGCCTCAGTGAGTTAGTTTAAGGTCCAGAAATGATCGAGGACAAAGCAGACCGAGAGAACCCTCGGGCTCTCAGACCTGGAATAAACAACTGTTTCATCCTGAAATGGGTCCGAAGTTTGACTAAGACTACGAAAGGCTGTTTGACTTACAAGAACTGGTCAATATTTCATACTCAAAAAAGAAAAAAATCCTAATTTTCTCACCCATACTCTACATTCAAGCGCGAGTATAAAGGCTTGGAAATTCCCCAAGCAGGGCCTGTGTGATAAGAGTTCACTGGCTAACATACGGCTACAGTAGGATGTTTCAAAACATCTAGTTTTAAAGAAAGGAAAACACTACTTTCAACCTAAATCAAAGACCAGATTTGACTCTCGATGTTTCTGGCACACAAACTTACTTGTTGAATAGTTAAAAAGTGTGTGTGTGTGTGTGTGTGTGTGTTGTGTAGGGATGGGTATTGATAAGAATTTCACGATTCCGATTCCATTTTCGATTCTCTTTAACTATTCGATTCTTTATCGATTCTTATTTTTAAAAAAGGAGAACACACAGGTCGATTAGCTTTGAACTTTGTTTTATATCTTATCTTTGAACAAGACAGAAATGTAGGAGTAGCGTGACCTTACAAACCCAACAGTGAGATCTTAAGAGATCCACAGCCTACTGCTCCTCGATGGGGGGCCACGAGGACCCCAGAAAAAAAAAAGTTGTAAATGTAAAATAATAATAAAATAAATATTCTTTTGTAGCAATAACAAAGTATAACATAAATTATTCAGTGGCAATTACACAAGAATGTCCGGTAACATTTACACTCTCCTTTTTAAAAGTATGTATGAGCTGGGCACTCAAAAATAAAACTATATCAGCAGCAACAAATACAATCAACTCAAGTCCAGTGGAACTG
>VUQR01035604.1:0-15740 GCA_015108515.1 Hemichromis elongatus
CCTTCCCCCCCCCCCCCTCTGTTCCTCTCTCTTTTCCACTGTTGGGTGTTTTTTGCTTTTTTGCATTGTCTGCAAATTTGAAGACACGAGGTGAAAAATACGACTAATGCATTTGGCTACTTCCTGCTAAAACGTGTTCATCTTAAACACTCAAGCTAAAATCAGTTTGTTCTATTAAGATAAACTGCATGTACCAAATGTAGATTGGTACACAGCTTCTACTCCCTAATCATCTCCTTAATCAACGTCAGGAAGCCCACATACAAATCTAAAATGTTAAACTCAAATTAGTAAAAATGTACCACTATGCATATTTAGTGCTGGGTGCAGAGGCTTGGAGGTGTGCTCAATTGCCTGTGCACAGTATAGGAAATTTCACTCTTGTGGAGACCACAGCAAGAAGTCTTGAAACTGTTTGGAAATGTACTATTACTAAGTGGTTCCCAGGGACCAATTTTTCACACCGTTTCCTGACAATGCTGGGTGCCCATTATATGTGGATACACGCTCATTTCATATTTCCGACCTCTGCACATATACAAGTCAAAAACAACATAGTGTAAATGCTAAAGCAACGTTTTGTAAGACTATGCCTATTTAGACTAATTTTTTTATTCTTTCTAATCAAAAACTGTTCAATAGAGGTGAAACCAGAGGGCCTGAGAAAAAGAACATAGTTTCTTCACCTGGATTTTATTAGATGTGGTTTCAATAGAGGTCCGATCATTATGAACTGGGATTTTTTTCATGTTTAAATTCTCTTAAAGACAAGAAATCTTAATATACAGTCATAAATTTGTACTGCTGTCTTTTTAATTGGTATTCATCTTATTTATCTAGTTGGTAATGAGTCAAAATGCACATTTTTACAAATCTATAATACAGATATCCAAACATCTTGTTGTTCTTAATAAATTATTTAAGTGTGTACAGTTTTGTAGAAATCACTTTGGTTATTGTTTGTTTAATTAGCAACTTCAAAATGTTTCTGACATTTGAAAGGGAAGCGTGGTAGAGAGACAATGCTGTGATCTGTGGTTGGGCAATCAAAGCAATTAATTGTCAGGTGAGACCCTGGGCACTTTATTATATCCCAAAGGGAATATCTTCTACATTTCATTATATTTTATTGAAACATTAATATTAATATTAATTTAATTAATTATATTAATATTAATATACATTTATACATTAAGATTGTTTCTGTTGCTATTTATATTATGTATATAGTATATAGTATATATATATATAGTATATAGTGTATATATATATATATATATATATATATATATATACTATATATATATATATATATATATATATATAGTATAGTGCCCTTCTCCCCCCCCCCCTTTTTTTTGCACAGTCGAGGAGTGTGTTCAGTTTACATTTCACTGCGTGTTGTACCTGTATAACTATGCATGTGACAAATAAAGAATCTTGAATTCTCTATCAGTTCTATGCACATGGCATGCAGCTGCACATCTGTTGTAACCCCAACCACATCCTTAAACTCATTGCAGTGAATATTTGTATGCAAGATATTAAACGCTGAACTTCGTGCAGCTGAATACGGATAAAACCAAACTAACTGACTAGTGGCCCTGATCCATCTAACCAACTCACAACATCACATCTGAGGCCCTTGTCTATAGTGTTGAGCCAGTATTATAATATTTTTAGTGTGACCACTGAACCTCTAACCACGTCAACTCAGTCGTTCAGTCTTGGTATGTGCAACTTCCTAAGTTTGGCTCAATTTTATCCAAACGAATTCTAGAAACAGTCACGCATGCTTTTGCTTTCTTTAGGTTAGTTTATTGCAATTTATTAAAGTATGTTTATTATGCAACCAGACTTGCTAAAACCAAAAAAAAAAATGAAAATGCATCACTGTAGTTTTAGCATCTCTTCATTGGTTACCTATTACTTTTATAATGATTGTTGATCAGGCTGCTTCTTTTAGGGTATCCACTCTTTGGAGCGAACCCACTGAGGAAATAGGACTTACAAGCATCCTTTTCATCTTTAAAAACCCCTTTTAGGCATAGTTTTGTAAGCAGGCTTTTTCTGTGCGTTTCAATGTTGTCCTTAAAATAGTTTGATCATCTCTTCCTAGCCTTATTTTTTAATTTTTAATTAGAATTAAAAAAAATTTTTTTTAATTAATTATATTTGCTTTTAATCTACCTGTTTTAAATTTTTATTTACTTTATTCCCTTTTAATCACCTTGTGCTGGCAGTGTACGCCTACATAATATTATTTCACTTTTTTTTCTTTTCTTTTTAAATGTGATCACTGCTTTTCTTCTGGCTTGTTTTTGAAGCACTTTTAATTTGTCTTGAAATATGCTGCAGTCTATAAATAAGGTTTAATAACTGTAGCATAGGGCAGTTTTGTTGTCAGGCCTACAGCAGTTACTCAATTTGTATATGACATCACAGACATGTACTGTATGCTAGTTTATTTTGTTATTCTTCTGATTTTCATCATATCACTACATATAGTAAGATGGGAAAAAACAGCTCCTAATAACTGCTAGACTGATGAATAATAACAAAAATAACACATATTCTTTGGTCTTTTTCTTTGTATATCACATATTCATTGTATTAGATAAAGTAATCAGTTACCAGCACTGATACTGTAGCACTAAAAATGGTTGATCAAAATGCCTTACAAACAGTGTACACATAATACAGATGTAACACCGCTGTTCACTTTGGGTTCACATACTGGTTCTATGTAATATGTAAGAGAAAAATAATCACAGATGCATTTTCACATCTCACATCATCTTAATCCAGCTACATAACCTATAGAGCAATGTCCCATATGCATTTACTCCCATTGCACAGACCGGTGAAATGTAGTTATTTTACATGCTGATGAAGTCCAAGAACTGAACTTTGTTCAATTTAATCCTACCCTCCCACTAACACAGCCGCCGTCCTCCTGCCGGTCCACTTCTGGACACATGCCGTGATTCTGATTGACTTCTGATGGACATTATTCTTTTTATGATGGTAACAATAACTTCAATGCTGTCCTAATGATAGTGATCATAATGCTGGGAACTCACTCTCCCAATAGTGCGTTGATAGCCGTGCAACAACCTCAGCAGGGAATGAGTGAGCAGACTTCAAAGGTGCGATTTGGCTCACAGTGGAGTCTAGGGCACTGCGACCCACGTGGGCGGCTGTCATTTTCTTGGTGAACTTCTCTGTTTTGATCCTGCAGTTCAACTGCTGTTCTCTGGCCAGGTGCTTGAGGAGAAAAAGAGTGTGAAGGTCTCATGTGATTTAAAAAGAAATCGATTTATATATATTTTTTTTCCCTATATCACAACACCATAGTCTTTCCAGTACCGCCATTAGGGTTCTCATGGCCATGTGCTTTAAGTGCCACTTTGGATTGGACAAAGAAGAAAAATCGCACGCAACTCATCTTGACATTGATATTGATCAATTTGCCAGTAGACGCTGCTACTTAGCGCAGCTGTAAATTGAACCCTAACACTCATCCACTCACCCCTCTCTCCTTGGAACGCTTCCTGCAATGCCCCAATAATTTTTATGCAAAAGATGGCCTTTTCTGCCATGAGAAGAACACAATGAATAGATTGATTAGTCAATACCGTAATAGGGATAGGGTAATGAGGCTGTCAGTCATCGAGTCAGAGCAAGAGAATATGCCCAGACAGCAGAATTACTTTGTTAGTAGTGTCGACATGGGCAGGGTGATAAAAATGGGTTTTGGGGCTGATTTACAGACCACTGAAACAGAAAGTGTTCTGGGAAAAAAAAACTTTTAAGGAATAGAGCAAAGTCACATTTTGTGCTTGAGAGCGTATAAATGTCTAGTTGAGTATTTATTCCTGATATCCATCCAAAAATAATACTCAAACTGCACATCAAAGCCTGAAGCTTTTGTATTTGTTGCTAAGTGAAATTAAGACAATGTTAATCCTCTCATGAAAACAAAGGCTTCCCACTGACAGGATTGAGAAGTTGCATCATTATTTAATGGCAATAAACTGACAAGTAAAAGGCATAATCACTTAATTTGAACGCTACTCTGTTGGATTGTCTGTCCTATTATTTCTGGGGTGTGAACTAAACCAGTGGGCTGTGATATTCAATTTGTGGTGCAGAAATTGAATAAACTATAAATTTAAAGTGAATGAAATATTTGAAAATAAAACAGGGGGGGGGGGAAAAGCTGAACTTACAGTCGATGTATACACAATATTCGAGCATTTGTTTCTGTTTTCTGCCTCCACTTTTTCTAGTTGTTCTGCTTACTTCTTCGGTTCATTTCAGTTTTCAGTTTCAGTTCTGACACAAATCTCTTTTGTAGGCAGGTATGATGGTTTTCAAGCCCACCAACTTCTTTGCCATTAAAGTAGTAATCAAAATAGGTTCTTTTATTTATTATTTTTAAACATGTGTATGACTGATATAAATGCCTTATAAACCTAAAAGGAGAGGAAGCATCTCCCCAGTATCCCATTTGTTTTGCTGTTGGGCACGCAGAGCAAATTCTCTTGTATCTGAAGCTGAGGCAATTTGTTTTATTTGACTTCTCGCCCCATAAAGTGTCAACTTTGGTTCCCTTAACCCAGGGGAGGTTTGCTGCAGAAAACAAATGGGTGTTGTAACAGCTCTTACCAGCAGAGTTCAGTTTCGGGGTGTGATCTATGTATTTATCTAGGAACATTTGCTCTGTTTATCTATAACCGGGAGGATAACAAGCAGGTTTCTTCCTGTGTGCCTCCGTGCTTGACCTTACACACTTTAATTGATCTCATGTCCCTAGAGGACTATGGGGAATTGGTACTTTAAATATTTATCAGGCAGCAAAAAAGTTATAAAATTCACAACAGATAAAGGTGGGGGTGTTAGTATGTTCTAGTATTGGTGTGTATGTTTGTACGCTGCTGAGAGGATTGTGTGTGCAACTATGAAGAAGTGAATGTTCAGCCAACTATTGATTTTGGAAAAGGCTCTCACTGAGATGATGAGGAGGTGTGTCTTGTGAAGTGGCTATTATGCGAAATCAGTTGCCGTTGGCTGATTTTTGCATGCTCTATATTCATTGCTTCCAGCTCTCCAAAACAGCTTAGGCCGCATCTCCTTAGGATGCAAACAAGAACACTCAGCTGCTTCAACGTGCTTGAAAGTGCATCCACAACCGTAATCGCTCCATTTCTGGGAAGAATTTAGTTGTCTCGTTTTGCTCTTAACACCCTGAGATTGAAGCTGAAAGCCAAAAATCCAGGAAAGAGTGTCAGAAAATAAACAAAAAGCATCATTGTGAAACAGATACTTCACTATGGGAGGGATATGTGTGACTTAAACCCTGCTAAGCATTCTAAAATGCATTTTGTATTCAAAGAGTTAAGAGTCATTTTCCCATCTACAATATTTCAGACAAATTTTGAACGTGACATGAACGGCAAGTGCAGAATGGTATGACTTTTAGAAATTGAATAATAATGTGAGAAACTCAATAAAATAATCATATTTAATGAATTACTTTTTTTCACCCCCCCCCCAACTGACTTCCTCAACACTGACATTTAAACACCCACAGATAAGTATTCAAACAGCCCGTGTCCTGGATGTTGACATTTGACATGAAGTTTCCTGTAATTCCCGAGCAGCTACATAATAATTACTGCAGTTACACAACCTGTCCTCGGGCTCGGAGGCTTGACCTTTCTGCAAATAACATGTTCATTTCCCTTAATGTGAAAACAGGGATGTCATTTCCTATTGTGCGCTCCAAACGCAACAGCTAAGATGTCATCTCGCATCAGCTGCATGCGTCAGCTGTGAACTTACGATATCGCGGGGGCTTGTATGTGCTGGGATTTGTGACTTTTTATATGTGCACAACAAACAAAAACGTGAGGTCCATAACAACTTATTTTTTAAATTCCATTTTTTTTTATTATTTTTTTTTTATTATTTATATACTTGCTCGTAACTTTTTTTCACCAGGAACCACGAGGGACATAAACAGAAATCCCTTTGAGGAGTTCTTCACACACGCTTTCAAAACCGCAGCCACATATAAACACTTAACCATCGGCACAGTTGATGGTGGGAAGAAACATGCATATTTAGTTGTTTATAGCTGAGTAACCACACAGCAGGCATGTAGTTAAGATGTATGACAACCTAGTTAAAGCATTCAAGCTGAAAAATGAGCTGCACTGAGAAGAAAATTAAGTGCATGTTATGGCCCGGCGTTAGGTTGGTAGGAAAACGTTTTTTTTCTTTTCTTTTTATTGGACAAGGGATTTTTTGTTTGTTTCTTTCTTTCTTTTTGTTTTGGGGAATATTTGAATCAGTTTAATTAACTATAATTTATAATCGATTGCAACTTACTGACTTTTGCAAATTTATTTTTGGCACTGTTGACTATCTTTTTCACATTTTTCCCGGCCGAAGGAGCCTCAGTACACAGAGGAGAGGAAGCTGTGTACACTACAGTACGTGCCTTGTTTTTACTTTGTACATATTTACTCCTCGATTTGAGGTTTAAAATTGGCTGTTGTCACAACATATTGCTTCGATTTACCAAGTGATAAAGAAGAAAGTAAAATAAACATGTTATTGCCTCTGAAGTCCCTGCGAAATGTGTACTCCTCTGAATATATTAAAGGATTAGAGATTGTATGTAACATGATTATAAACAAAGCAGCTGAAGTGTGATCAAAGTGAGGGAGAGTAAACACACGCGCAAACCAAACACACTCATACTTACAGATACGTACACAGGAGACGAAAAAGTGAGGGATAAACAGAAATTATGAGACGGATTAAGAGATTACTCCGAAGAAAGATTTAGATTTTTTTTTTCCCATAAACGAAAACAGAACATTAGCAACACACTTTGCAAATGAAGAAATATTAAATATGGAAAAAACATGCTTGCACTTTTGAGGTTTTGCCCGTGATTTTCAAGCTATGAGACCTCTTCTTAATACATATCCATGGGATCCCTACTGATTTGTTTTCACTTTTTTTTTTTTTGTAGTGTTTAGGAAATATATTTGGGACGCTCTCTAAAACATGAATAAAAACAAAATGTAACGCGAGGATTGGGAGTTGTTATCAAGTGATTTAACTGAAATACTGAACAGAAAATTGAATATTACTGTGACAGCATACATAAACACAGTTACGCATATAAGATAAGATGACCTTTATTAGTCCCACAGGTGGGAAATTTGTATGGTTACAGCAGTAGGAAGAATAATTGGCGGTGGCCTGGCGGTGGCGTGAGTTTAGTGTTCAAGCAACCAGTTTGCAATGATCTGGGCATCTGGACATGGCACATTATGTAATGTGGTCATAAAGGGATGGACCTAGTCAGCCACAATTCTCAGGTAGGCTGTAGCCCCACACCATTACACTACTAGTAGCAGCCTGAACAACTGGTAAAATGTAGAATGGATCCATGCGTTCATTGGAGATTTCTGTCAAGTTCGTGCGCAAAAAGAAAACACGACACTGAGATTCTGACATTCTGCTCCTTTACTACTTACTATGGAATATATATAAAAAGCAGTTTTACATTGTTTTACTGCAACGAGCCAGGCCATTTTCTCAAGAATGCATAATCTGGATGTCAGCAATTATATTTCATATGCCGAACACAAACTTGAATATGTCACTTAACTCAAATGCAGTGTTTCGAACTGTACGCTGATAAAAACCTGGCAGTTAATTTCCTCTTAATTTCCTCACAGTGAATGTACTCGCTCGTTTCTTTGCATTGTCAAGTTTTAACAGCATCAGTGTTTAATAACAGGGTTTTTCAGTAGTGTTACTTAGCTCATGTGGTGATATAGTAATTATTTTTATTATTTTTATTGGCTTTTTTTTTTTTACAAAGGTTTCATTTATTCTCTGATGTACCACATACTACATAAAAGGTAAGCTTCTTTCTGTGCGACATTGAGCAGTAACACTTAACATCCCCAATGCCCACAACCTCACTTCAGTTTTTATGTTTTGTTAGTTTTCAGGTGGCTCAGAAAGGTATAATGAAGTTTTAGAGCAACGTACGCTACCATTCAGATTTGTCTTTTTCAGATAAGACCTTGCATATTTCCGCAACAGATTTAAAAACAGTAAAAATGCACACTTTATCACCATGACTTTGTAGTGGAAGAGTCTTAATATTTAACTGGCCTGCCTGTAGTCCAGACCTTTCAATAACTGAAAACAATTGGAGAACCATGAACTAAAAATGATAAAAAATGACAGAGAAGACCCAGGACAATAGAGCCATATCAGAGAAGAAAGGAGAAACATTCCTATTCTAAAAGTCCAGCAGCTGGTCTCCCAAGTTCCCAAATAACTCACTCGCAAATGGAGAAAAATGTGAGGAAGACAGAAAAAGAGAGAAAAAAAAAGATTTTATGAGCACGAACGGCCTGTTTAATGTCACGCCAAAGCATCTCCATCTGATTTAACGGTAAACAGACTGGTTCTGTTCTTCTCTACCTGTGCACTCAAAGCAGCAAGCACAACATGCTTCATTCACACCCATTCATACAAGAACTATGCTTGCTGTAAGTGCTTTCGATCTACAGTTACACATGTTCATACATTTACTCTAATTATCTTTGCTTCATATAAGGATTTGTTTGATGATCTGAAATATTTAATCTGAAATAAGACATGACAGCGCATGAAAGATCTGCTTGTATCATGCTGAATTTAGTTGTAAAAATCCACTGAAAGCAATGAAATTTAGAGCACAAGCAACAAAACACAGCTGATCACAGCCTGTAACCAAAATCTACTTGTGGTCACAACAGAAATGAATGAAACTCATTTCTGAGCGACTCTTTTCCCCACGCTCCACAATTACAGATCATCTTTAGTTTGGTAAACATGCCAAATCCCATTTTAACCACAGATTGTATTTATTTTCCTGTTTAGATGTGGAGACAAACTAGAGAGACACGTAGATCAATGCAGTGCCCGTCATTGCTATTGTAGTGAGGAAAGAACTGTACCTCTCCATGCTGTACTATAACTGTGGATAGTGACTGAAAGAATAGAGTACAACAGAAATGAGCTTTCTTTGAAGGGTGTATGTGGTCACTCATAAATACAAGGTCTGGAGTTTATTCAATTGAGAGAGGCTTATTCTAGGAACCCCTGCCTCATCTCCATTGAAAACCAACTATTATGGTGGTTTGGACAACTTACGTGTCTTCGTTGCCTCCTAGATGAGTTTTTTTTTTTTCTTCAAATTTCTTTGTCTGCTGGTTAGCTTGAAAAAAACCCTTCATAATACCCCACAATACCATAAAAGGTGATTATTGAACTTTTGCCGATATCATAGACCGATAAGTGATAGCTATGGATGGATGGGAACATACTAATAGGGCTGGGTATCGTCACTGATTTATGCAGTCGATTCGATCCTGAATCACAAGGTTGATTCGATCTCCGATTTGTTTCGATTTGATTCAGACAGTCAGAATTACTACAATTCTGATCATTTATCAGTACTGACACTTGTGAGACTTCATCAGAGGTGTAAGCTTGACAGCAGATGCCTTTCTGTCAAAGTAACCGAGGATAAAACACAGAAAAAACATGAAGGGGATTTTCCTGGCCTTGCTTTTTATAGCAGATAACTATCTTAAAAATGTTGTGCAGTAGCTCAAAAACTAAAGAAAACCATGAACCGACATATGAACGTTACCTGATGCTGAGCAACGTTACAGAGGTTTGGTTAGAGACACAGCTAAGCGTTTTGCGTGTTGCGTTTACGTCTTCGTGTGGAATCTGTTTACTTGCTCTCATTTGCTGTTTTAGCTGTTTGGTGGTTGTTGAAATAGTTTTGTTTGTGAGCTCTAACCTGAGATTCTGGCATTTCTTGCAAAATACATTTATATTGAAAAACTGATTCAGGATTTATTGAATCAATATCGTGTTATCAATTGGATCAGAAAATCAATTACTGAAACCCACCCCTACATACCCATACTTACATTCCATTACATTTAACCTCAACTTGAAGTTTAAAGTTATTCATTTCCACACTGGCTGTGTTAGAAATAATTATTTACATATCCACTTTGTTCTATTAAATTTTGTGTTTGAGTTGCAGTCAACCCCAAACAGACTTTTCTTTTCTTTTCTTTTATTCATCTGTTTTACTTTTCCCCCTCTTTGGCAGTTTATTGGATGTTAATCCCAACAGCTTATTCTACAATCTCACCATGCTGGTCCTACATCAGGGATAAAATGTAAGATGTTAATCCCATATAATTCTGGAGTCCCAGAAACTATTTGAAACCATATTCCAGGAACATGAATACCACGATGGGCTTGCTATATTTCACTCTGTTCCTAACTACTGTTAAACTGCATAAATGTGATTTATACATACAATTGTTTTTATTTTCTAAAGATAAAAGAATAGATTTTTTGTAGAGTGTCCAATAAGATAATGTGCTGACTGTTTGACAGCAGGTTGGAATCATCTTTTGGGGATTTGCATCCAAAGGCAATACAGCGGTGTAGTCCTTCACACTGTCGGCTCATGTCGAAGGCTCTGGGTTTGAACCTGCAGGTTAGCTGGGGCCTTCTTCTGTGTAGTTTGCATGCTCTCCTAGTGCCTGACTTTATAGATCCCTTCACTCCCAAAGTCTCTAGTTAAAGTTTTTTTCAGTCTAGTGTTTTTCATACTAGCGCTTGAAAAAACATACAGACCACTGTATATTCACAACCTTCGTAGGGAAAGTTATTTTCTGTTACTTTAATGTTTATTTATGTTTGTGGGAATCACAGAATTATTTATAGCTTGATTACTTTTAGAACTTATCGCTGCTGATCATGAAATTACACCCCAGTTTCATCATAAAGTTAAACCACAGAAAGAAAAATGTACAGCATTGTGTTAGTTTGACCACATTACGCAACTTCTTATTCCAGTATTTGCAGGGTTATCCACACCGGGATCATCGGAGTTAAAGGAAAATCAATCAAAATCACCATGCTTTTTAATTCCTCTCGAGTTTTGCTAAAAGTTTGTCAGCTTTGAGCACTTTAATGCATCCACATACATGTCATATTGGTGTTTAGAGAAGGTACGGTATCTCGCGCACTTTCATTATTTTCCGAGTCTGCTTTCATTAAATTTCTTTAATGAATTAGACGTTACTAACAACTCTCACCTCTTGATGCTCTCAGCTGCTTTCATATTGTGTTTTTATTCTACACATTCACTGACATTTCATCTTAGGAGATGAGTCTTATTTAAAGAAACAAACTCACACATGCTGTTATGAGTATGGAAATCTTCATTTGTGGTGCTCTCTCAGAGCTCTCTCATCCAGTTCTCTCTTTTCGTTTGTTATGTTTCGCTTTCTTGAGTAAGTCATTTTGTATCTCAGGTACCCCGAGCCTCATTCCCAAGGTGTATATTTCAGTTCTTACATACATACAGTACTTGATGTGCTCTCTCTGGTTGTTCTTTTCATATTTCCTTTCTACCTTCTCTCCTCTATTCCCGAGGGGAGCGATCTTAGTATTGTTTGAAAGTTTAGCTTGATCAGCTAGTCTTTAGCTTCAGCCAATTTAAAGTTGTCAACATCTTTTAATCTTGCTATTCATCTCTTTGTGTTTAATTTCTCTGTGCAATGCACATTTGATATTAGTTGGCTGATTTTTACAGAGTGCTTCCATATTTTCAATTTAGTGTTAAAATTCTTCCTCATATATGTGTGCATCTGAGCTATAAGGCAGTCTTCTATTTTCCACTTATTTTTTTTATAGTATAGATCACAGTACCAGTGCAGTAATCTGTACTCTAGTAGATATTCCTGTGCAGGTCGCAAATGTGATGAATTCTGTTAGACAGGAAATTAGGAATGACAAAAAAAATAAAATAACCAAACACATAAGTGTGCATTTCTGAAATGCACGGTTTGAAATAGTTGGAGTCTTTTTTGTGAAACTGTATTTTAAACACCATAATGGAATAGTGTGACGGTTTGTAAGGACTCAATGCCAAGTGAACCTAAGGTCACAAAGCATTAATTAATTTGCGCTGAACTCTAAACACTCCTGAGTTGTGACACATCAAGCTTCCTTTCATAAAAAGAGCAAAGAAACTTGTCATACTAGTTCTCTAAGATAGTCAGCCACTCGGGGTGATGGCAGCCCATCCAAAATTGCTTACTTTTGCGTCTGCATCGGCTAGAAGCAGCTCTCAAAGGCAGCACTGGTCTGTTGTTATATGTAGAGGGTCCTAGTAAAGTGTGCTTGGTGCTAAGGACAGAGTCAGAGCAGCGTGTTGACAGACACCAGTGCTCTTTTATCATGCAAGGCCCATGTGTGCTGACAGCTGTCAGCTACCTTGGCCATCATCTGTCTTTCACTGAGATGCACACATGCACCTCCGTGTATGCATGAGCACACACACTAACATAATATTTCCTCTGCACACATGCGTGCACACATGCGCAAGTAGAAACACATACAGAGCCTGAGAGGAGAAAGCTGGCCCAGAGTCTTAGTCCAGTCTACCTCTCTCTCAGTTTCTCTTTATCCCTCCCTCTCCTCTTTCTACCAGCCAAAGCTAGGGATACTGAACGCCAGCCACCCGTGAGATGAACGATTTAGTAATTGTGCAGCTGGCAGCCCAGGCATGGGGGCTTTTGCAGTAGTAGTGGACACTGTGGCATGTATGGACAAAAAGACTACTCCTGTGGGGAGAAAAGAGAGAAAGAGAGGCAGAAAGGCAAAGACAGACAGATCGAGGCAGAAAGATGGAACATTTAATGGAACAGGGTTAGTTCTTGAAAAAGAAATTTAGGGAGAATTAATGGCTGCGAGGACAGTGAGAAAGACAAGAGAGTGGGTGCAGGCTCATCTTGGTATGTGGGTGGAAGCTTTTGAGTTTTGAAGAGTAGCAACAGTATTGGCATGGGAGAAAGGGAGCAAGGGAGGAGGAGGGGGGGGCAGTGGTTTGAATAGAAAAGGGAGGGAGCGAGGGATGGGGGTGGAAAAGCAGCAATTAGTGTAATTAGAAGACCAGCTTTAGCAAGGCACTGACAATATGTCACCTCTCATTATAACCCATAAGCAAACACAGCAGCCTAATTCAAAGCAGCACCCATTCTCTAGACAGTTCCCTGTGTCAATGCAGATTTTGTTCTCCCCAGTCACGCTCGACTGCATATCATTGACTTGCCAATACAACATGAGGTTTTGGATCCAGAATATAGAGTCCAGCCTGGGTGAGAGAGACCCAAACAATAGCAAGGTCCAACTAGCATGCTGCTGGAGTATGGGATGTTTGGCAGCCAAACAGACAGGACTCGAATCCTTGTTAGGCTACAGTGAGATTGATTAATTCAGATGGATGAAATGTGTTAGATGTTTGTGCAGAGGTGGTTTGAATAGCGGATTATGTGTTGATTTGGATTTAATGTTTGGGCAATTATGACATGAGAGCCACCATTGTGCTTTTAAAGCTGTGGACACATTTCACCGAACAATTTTATAGACTTGTGTAAAAACAGTGTAGGATTGCACTTTGAACAGAATGTTATTTCATATTAGAACAAGTACAGATGTGATGTGGAGTGCACGCTCTACATGGGAAGTTTGCATTTGGACTTAATAAAAAAAATCAATATGCCAGCTAAGCAAAGCTAAGCAAAAAATATACAGAACAACGCATTTTATTATATCATACGTGCTCATCATTTCTTCCCATTTCTGATAATTTAACAACTTCCAGTGTTTTCTGTCGTCCAAAGGCAACCGCTGTTTTTTTTTTTCTAGTTTGTCTCATAGCAAACAGCCTATTAAAACTTTACCATTGCAACATAAACACTTTACAGAAACAGACATGTTTTCTGTTGTGCCTCTGCTTCTTTTTTTTTCACCCCTCTGTGACATGACACAGGGCTGCTGAGCCAAGTGACTGTGACAAATTGGGATTGGAAATGACAAAATAGGCTATTTAATAAGCATGGCAGAGGGGATTGGACTCTGGTGTTGGGTTCACTCGAATAAGCAGACTGTCTGAACTCCTCCTGGGCCCGGCTTTGATGGCAGCTTTCATCCATCTGATGGGGAGATTCTGGCAATGGAAGTTGGAGGCCTCTATGCTTGCTATCTACAGAGTCTGTGTGTGTTAAGCTGTGCATGCTCGTGTGTGTGCGTGCGTGCGTGCGTTTGTGCATAGGAATGGTTTTGTGTAAATGCAAAACCAGTGCACACATCAATCCGAGGCACAGATATACTGCGGCGAGTGAGGGGGCCCAAAGGGAATAAATGTGGCCATGTGTTAACCTCAGGCTATTAACTTCCAAATATAAACTCCTTCCGTGAGATTGTAATCACTTGTGCTGTTTTTGTCACCACGGCCCCTGAAATGAGAAGCTGTTATTAGAGAGAGATGCAGCGATATTCTCTAATGATACTAGGTTCAACTGACTTGTCAGATTTTGTTAGTGTGTGGGTGAAGACAGAAATATTTGCCTGCGTATATGTTTAAAAAATATCTGATGGCGGATAAAACACAATGTCCACGTGTTCGACAAACAGTGATCATTCGTGTTAAGATGCCAGAAAACTAATATGACAAAATGAATTTTAAGGCAATGCAGAACAGAGCTTGAGGAGAAAGACAGGAAGACATCAAGAAAAGGTGTAAAGGCAAAAAGAAGCCAAAAGAAAAGACGACAAAACAAAGTTACAAAGAGAAAGAATCGTTAGCGGGCAACAATAGAATTCAGATGCTGATGGCAGTGTGTTCCAAAAACAGAGACAAAAAGGCAAAGTAAAGAAAAGAGGAATGGAATAAAAAATAAAAGCATTTAAGGAAAAGTGAGGAAGAGAACAAATGATAGGCTGGGTGAGAAAATTTGTTGTGCTGTACAAGCTTGAATACGTTAACAAAATAAAATACCAAGGTGTGCGTATAATTTCTATGCACATCTGTGTGAAAGGCGTGCTTGCTTTGTGTTTATGCATACGTGTCTAGGCGAGTGAGTGGATATGTCTTTGCTTGACTTTAGGTTTTGTTATACAAGCCTCACAGGAAGGAAAAAAAAAAAGAAGAAAACTAAAGAGGCCAGCAGGGGAGGAGAATATTTTTCCATTTTTGACCAGTTACGTCATACACCAATGCATGTGAAAACATGAATATCATGAATGAATGCATGGCATTTTTCACTTATGCACAAGTTCAGTTGTTGGGAGAACTTTGTTCCTCGGCTTCAGATTTCTGCATAGTTCAAAATGTAGTTCAAAGCTATCATATAGACTTGGACTAGATTCTTGGACCATTCCAGATCTGATGTGAGCGACTGTTGTGTTTGCATAAAGCGTAGGTGTAATGTTTACAACCGTCACTTAAACTTCAAGGTTTACCACAATCTTAAACTGTGGGTCAGCATCATTTGGTAATTAGCCAAACAAAACCCACGAGAAACCTAGGCGAGTACCATGATAGTGTTAAACTGAAATCTGGTCAATGGGTACAGTGCAAAAATCTTGAACCCACCTTTATTTCTTAATATTTTGCTTCCAAGCAGCCAGACCTTCTTGTGAATTTTAAAATAATTTCACATTTTTGCTTTCGACGTTGAGTACTTTGTCACTCATTTTCAGTCCATGAATGATTTTTTTTTTTAATTGTTATTATTGTTATTTTTTTTTTTTTGGGGGGGTGGGGGGTGGGT
>VUQR01035604.1:25499-37535 GCA_015108515.1 Hemichromis elongatus
CAAAATGGCTCCTTCGTGGACATCAGGAGTTTGGACACTATTGGCAGCCCTAACGCTACTAAGCTGCAATATTTTTACCTGGTGTGAAGCCTCAAGGACTAGTGGCACAACAACTTCAGGAGCAAGAGAGCAAGAACAAGGACCCTCATCGCTTGAACGTGTAAAGAGAGGATGGGTGTGGAACCAGTTCTTTGTCGTGGAGGAGTACACGGGGACAGAGCCTCTATATGTAGGAAAGGTAAGACATTATGACTAAATTACATAAATATATGAAAAAGCTTGTGAACACTTGTTAATTCCTTGAACTGTTGGTAGTGAAAAGAAAAAGAAAAGGATGTCTCAGCATGCATTTCATATTTGGGTGAAACATTTCAGGTAACAAAAAAAAAAAAAAAGTCTATTACTGTGGATAATGTTTAAGAAGGTTTTAGTGATGTATTATGGAGGCAGATTAACATGTTGGCAGGCCACGTTGAGGTTAAAGTCAGAGTTTTCGGTTTCACAAAGGTAGCTCTCTTTTTACTTGGCTAAATCACCATGGCAACACATGCTAAATGCAACCCATTCAAGTAAGCACAACGTTTTCTTTAATTTAAAATAAGCTGTAAGTGTAATATAGATTCTCTGCTTAAGGACGAGGTATTACATATGCAACTTTGAACCATACCTTCCTAAAATAGCTGAATGAATCCCAGCTGTAAAGTTACAGCAGTAAGAAACGTTGTAAAGGGCCAAAAATGCTGTCTCGCTGGAACTGAACCAAAAACAGATGAGAACAAATAAAATGTTTTATGTATTAAACTTTACAAAACCTAAAATGATCTTCTTATCTCCTTTGTTAAGCTATGAGAGAATGTCAGACCATAAAACACTGATTAACATTTTAATATTTGAAATCTTTAAACTTTAGAGATGAACATGCAGCTGTCACATTAGGCAAAAAATCACCTGTGCTGCATTTTACTGGTATGCTTTTTATACGATTTAGTGAACTTTATCACCTATTCTTATATCAATGTTATGAGTGTCTGGAGTTGGTGACACTCATAAGTTTTAATGCTAAAGAAGAGTCAAATGATGCATCAAATGCTCCCTTTTTTTGTGAGTGTGCATAGAAAGTGATGCTGAAAGTCTGACTTAGCAAAGAAAGCCATTGACACGCAACGAAATCCTTGTCAGCTTCCTTTGCAGTATAAACTTTTTGAGGGACAAATTTCCAATTTGTTGTTAAAAATACTGCAGATGCCTTATGTTATCTAGATGAAGACATTATTTCCAAGAACCTCTCCTAATCACAAGAGACTTAGAGACATAGCATAAGACGTGTTTTTAATGAGCAGTTCAGAACGGATCCTTTAAGCAGATGCTGCTGTTGTCCTTGTGAAACAGAGTAAATAAATTGGCCAAACATGGATGTACAGGAAAACAAACAGGCTTTCAAGGGCAGACATGACGATTTGTGAAGCCAGAATAATCAAATATAACCCCTTCAGCTCACACATCCATCAGAATAGCAGTAGCTGGAATCACTCTCAGATCCTTACTCAATTACTTCAAGTAGACCATGATTGTTGGGTGTTACTGTAAGAATTCAAGAGAAGCATTTTCATCGGGCTCGGAAATCAGCTGACAGTTCCTGCAAGCATCTTTGTCCTGCCCAAACCTTTACACACAAGCGTACATATAGAAAATGTACACAAACAAATTGTAGATTGAAACGAAATATACTGTTTAAGCATGTATGTGTTTGCATTTACTGACAATCCCTGATAAAAATCTGCACATTTATTCAGTTTACATAAAAGAGAAAATGATTTTATTTCAGGATAAAAGTGTGATTTGGTCAAAGTCAAAGCTCAACTACATTAAAAGCATTTTTGAATGGTCTAATTATGCACCTCCTCTAATCAGTAACCACAAATGGTTCCCTCTGCTCTTTGGCATTTGCTTTGTAGGACATAGATGCAAATTGGCCAGAATTGTTGCCAAAATGCATCACTTGAAGCCACTGAATTACTAAACAGACACTAGCACTAAAACCCCGCTTTCAATCAACAGTAATTTCATTGTAGTTGCATTTACGTGTCTTCTTTTTAACCCGCATAAAATTACAGAGTTCTTGAGATCGAGACCTTGACATTTTAAATGAAGAGCAAGAGATTAAATCCAAGTGGTTTGCTGCTAAGAACTACCTCTGAACAAACTCTAAATAATAATTACAACTTTTCTGTAATGCAAACACTGTGGCCGTTCAAAACAAAAGTGCTAGCCAGACGCACGTGCAACTTAATGTAGGAAACATTTTCTTTAACGGTGAATTACAGGCTTTTTCTAAGGTTGGCATAGGCCTCCCACATGACTCATGCTACTGAAGTGAAGGCGCCATTTTTAAAGAACACAAATACTTTGAGCTTTCAGGAGCTTTTTGGCTCCTGTGCAATGTAAGAATCACTGTGGCTTCCAGACTTCTTTTAGTTCTTGATCCAGTCTCGCTGAAAACTGTAGCCCACTGGCTTAAAATTGAGCACTTCGGTCTCATGCTCCACAAGAAAAGCTTTCCGGGATTAGTCTTCAAAGCCAGTTTTGCTCAGATAGTCTCAAACTACAATATTTTTCTTTTCCTCACAGTGCACAAGTGAATGGAAACAAAAGTCATAGATTAGACAACTATACTTAATTAATTGTAACTCATAATCACAACAATTCAACATGATTTATATATATATATATATATATATATATATATATATATGTATTGAATTACTAACCTGTATCACTGTTTTAAACCTGACTGAAGGCATCAAAATTTGATGTTGTTGTCTTATTTTCTGTTCACTAAAAAGTTCCTGCTCCACTGTCTGATCACTTGGGGAAAATGTTAAAGTGCACAAAGTCACTCACTTGTCAAACAACTTCTCTTGAGTACAAATTCTCACGGTATGCAAAAAGAATATTGAAAATATTTTTATATTTCATTGTAATGAGCAACTATGCCAGAAATAACTAACAATAAATACTTTAGAAGTCATACTTGAAGACAACTTATAGTTTTTTCCACCTTTTGTCTCTTTTGAATAATCACATTAATTATGATGTATTCTTTTGCTATGCTTAAAAAAAATGTTTAATATTGTTCTTTAATACATTTTTAGCCAATTTGTCAAATCATAAAAGAAGCCAATATAAATTCACTGTTGTTTTTGTCTCCTTGGTGTTTGGTTAGAAAGCCTCTGTATTCTAAGTGATGACAGCCTCAGCAATGCCCTTCCTTTTGATGTTGAGGACAATGTCTTGACACCAGAAATGTGATCAGCGAATGTCATTTTGTAATGTAATCATAGATAATGGGTGTCAAATGAAATCAGTTTGCTATCATGTCAGTAGCAAGTGTGCATTTAGTCATATTTTCACCTTTTTTTTTTTCATTTCTTCTCATTCACATCCCATTCATCAGCTGTTTCTCATATGATCCTCAGTGACTTGATGAGAGTGGACACCGTGTTTGATTCGATTGTTTTACGTAGGACGTGATATGAAAAGACAGAACATTAAAGCAGACAGAATGAGACACAGTGATGAGTCACATGCATCAATCATGAAATCCCCTGGTTTCTAATCAGTTAGACATGGCAATTGACCAGCTAATATTGCATCTGCATATATTGATCTCTCTTTTCTTACAAATGAATGGAGATGTTTTTTTGTACCAGAGCCTGGTCTTGCAGAATAATTATCCTTTGATCAGCTTTTTTTTCTGCAATTGTGACTGTGATGAATTCATGCTGGCAAAACCAATGCAATCCAAACAATGCAACAGGCAGCACTGTCTGTCTGCTGGTAGAGGACGAGACAGAATAAAGCTGAGTGACATATGAGAAAAGGAATGAAGTGAGAGGAAGGCTTCAAAGGGAGACTGGAAAACAAGAGGCTTCATACACCGACTGGTGATTCATTAAAAGGACAGGGTGCCAGGGAAGACAGTGAGCTGATATAAAAGAGCTTAAGGGAAGAGCTTGAGGGAATGATGCAGCAGGAGGGAGAAAAGAGATGATTTTATTAATAAAATTATCAGGTTATTGCATTTTATGTCACAAGGGCAGTGGCTAGTGCTATTTATGACGTGCGTCGGTGTGGATATGATTGTCTGGGTGTTAATACATAGTCAGACATAGACTACCCCTGCTGGAGTTTTGGTATCAACACTATAATTTAAGTTATAAAGGATTAGAGCCAAGCATTGGCCCTCGGCATCGTATAATAGCAGGAAGCATATTCGTGCACCTTACTTTACCCTCAGACTCAGAAAACTTGCCAAATTTGCTTCTTTTCACACTGTGGTTACTGCCAGTGAAGTAAGATGGTCACTTCCATGCATTTGACCTGGAACTTTTTGTCTGTGTATTTAGATAAATACCAGTTGTCTACTTTAATAATCTAAAAAGCATGTATTTTCCTACATGCCAGCTTTTTTCAAAGCTCTCTGCAGTGATAAAAGGAAGGAAACTTGGGCAAAGAGAATTTCTGTAGAGCACAGGTAATCCTAAATGGCTGTTGTTAAAGGAAGTAGACGGGGGAAATGACACATTCTTCATTTACTCTGTTTTTGTTGTTGTTGTTTCTCTTCTTTGTTGACAAATGCTGTCAGAAGTAAATCCATTGTGAGGCTGAAGGTGTACGAGGTGGACAATCTTTTGCAGCATGTGCACACATTTTATGCTCACTATAGTAGTGCGTAGAGTTTCAGTGGTTTCTTTGTCTTTTCGGTTTTCTCTGAACTTTGTTTCAATATCTGAGATAAATTTCTACATACTGTGTCAGCAAAAGTGATAAAGTGCTTGTCCAAGAAACAGATGTTTGTTTGTTTTTTAAATAAATTGTTTTCTCATACATCATGGGTCTTTCTGAAATGATCAATTTGTTTTATGGCGCATCATATTCTGTGCCAGATTTTGGTTGCAGCAGATTTGTTGGACATATAGTAAAATTCATTTAAATGTTAAAAAATCCAAAAAGGCTTTTTCTTTTTTCTTTTAAATTTTTTTTTTATTTTTTTTCTCTATATTTTATAATGATCAGAAATATATTTTTAGGTGAGTTTGTTTGAGTTCTACTTGTTATCAAAACATTCTTAAATATTATTTTAAAATATAATGTTATATTAAAAAATTTAAAATTCTATTAAAAATCGTTGTACCTTTTTAATTTATGTATTTGTTTATTTTATTTCAGTAGATGATTGTTTTTCACTACTGGACAATCCCCTCACTTTTAGTTTAAAAGTGTAGATCCTCTTAACTAGCTAACCATGGTACATTGCATCTTGTGTTTTTCTCCTGGCAGACTGCTGTGGTAGTGGTCTGTGATATCATTCTGCTGCTTTACCACTGTCTTACCGTCCATTTAGAGAGATTACAACTCATCGGTCTTTGCCTGTAGTTACTATTGGTAGCGCTTTGTAGATCTACTGCAAGGCCAAAGGCCACTAAGCAGGTGAACAGCTTCATGTGCTGACCTCAGCAAGGCTAAATAAGACAATCTTGGGATACAGTTGCCAGTTGCAGTCCAAGATTTTGATGCTGAAATCCATCTCTGAGATAAAGTCATTGGATAGGCAACTGATTATATTTCTTCTTCTTTCTTCTTTCTTTTGGACACATACATACAGTATATGCATACCAACTTTATGTCACTTGTCTGGTTTATTTATCCACTTTTAAATAAGGTCCTAAATTGTCTATGTGGGTTCTCAGTTGTCCAGTTCACTGTAATCTAAGGCGATTGGAAAGAAAAACCACTAGTCTTCTTTAAGTTTCTTGAAGGTGTTTCACCTGTCACCCGAGAAGCTGCTTCAGTTCTAATTGGTGGAGAGTCTCGGGTATTTAAGCACAAGTGGGAGTTTCCCTTCAAGAGGGTCGTTCACCCACTATTGATCATGTGCCTCATCACATGAGCCAAGGTGTAAAAAGGGGTGTGGGTCATTATCAGCAGAGGTTTCGGGTGAAACCTTGCCTCACTCTGTCATGTGACCTATTGAGATCAACATTAAGATGACTGGGAAGGGATATAAAAACTAAACTAGATTATAGATGGTAGACAGTTGGTGTAATAAGCCAACGCTTCTGTTCAAGGGTTGTTGTTCACAATGGACATAAATGGCTTCTTTCACATCTCTTTCAAACCGTCTGTTTTCTTCATCCAAAATGTGAACATTAATCGAAAAGTCCAAAATTTTTTTCACGTCATGACATTTTTGTCTCTTTGATGTCTAGATATTCATTCTCTCTTTCTGTCCAAGCTTCTGTAGGTTTGCCTCTATAACCGTAACTCACAACATCCCTCCTTCAGTTGAACTTCTTTCTGTGACTTTTTTTCTTCTTTTTCCTACTCCACTGTGCTACCATTTTCTATCCATTCTGTATCAGGTTCCTACTTGGTATGTATCTTTCCTTCCCCATAGCTTTCCCCACCTAGACTGTCTCTGATACCTTGTCACCTTGTGAACACTTTGAAGCTTTTAAGATCAGAAGCTTTACAAGCCATAGTGAAATGTGGCGTGCCTAGTCCAGATTGCACAGACTTAAATATAAGACAGCCAATTTGCTTCGTCTTTGAAATCCTCAATAAACTAAAGATTCAGTGCAGCCCACATTTTTCTATCTTGAGTTTAAATGAAAATGCTACTTCATGTCTATTCTATTCTATTCTATTCGATTCTATTCTATTCTATTCTGCTACTAAAAACATTCATTTAGTGTTAGCGTGTGCTTAAAATATGGTTTGGAGACAGTGGCACTGACAAAAAGATAGAAGACCGAGTTGAAGTTGGAAGAGTCTAATATTTTCATTGGGAGTGACCACGAGAGACGAGATTAGGAACATATATAAAGGGGAATGGTAAATGGACTGATTCTTACATTGGGCTTTTCTACTTCCCCCAAGCACTCAAGGCACTTCTTAAAATGCCACATTCACCTTCTCATACAAACACCTTTTCTATGCTGAAGTACTTTGTATCTAACATTCACACACATTTATACTCTGATGGATGGATCTGAGAGCAGTGGGTTAGTATCTTCCCCAAGGATATTTGGCATTCAGACTGGTACAACCAAACCTTTAACCTTCCTATTGTTAGATGATGTGCTCTACCTCCTGAGGTACAGCCATGAACAGCTCAGGTTGACCATTTTGGAGACAAAATTAGAGAGACGAGGCTGAAATGGTTTGGATGTAAAGGGGAGGGATAGTAGACAAAGGATCTTGAGTATGTAGTATTCACTCAGAAAGAAAAGAGGAAGACCACAGAGATTTATGGATGTATTGAAGGAGGACATGCAAAGGTTTGGTGTGACAGATGAAGATGATAGGGATAGGAGACTGAGGCAGATGGTCTCCTGTGACTCTTAAAGGGACCTACCAAAAGGAGAAGAAGAAATAAAAGGGGTCGCCACAGCGTGCAGCTTCACATGTTGGATCTGGTAGATTTGTATACCAGATGTCCCTCCAACATCATAAAAACTTAAAATAGCTGACTGCTAAATGTGAAGGAAACTTTCAGTCACTGCATGTGAGTCATATGTCATCCCCTTCAGTAGGTTAGCCTGTAGTGACAGCTAGACACTTTGTTATGACCCAAAGGTGAGTCTGACAAGACATCAACAACCTCACTGCCCTCTGAGTCAACCCACAGGCCTTCACTGTAAACCCTAAAGCATGGCTGACTGTTGCTAGCATCAAGTTTAGCTTTAATTAATACTGTTTAGCTGTAGTGATAAAATCATATTATTAGTGAGTTTAAAGAATGGGTTCAGATAAGTGGTCTAGTAGTTTATATCCCTACATTATATTTACATTAGACGTTTGGTCATTGTGTTGATATGGTCAATATTGATTCCACTACTTTTTTTTTTTAAAGTAACCTGATTTTTCTTGACTTAAACAAATAAATGTTATATTTAAAAAAAAAATCCAATCTGACATTTGAAAGCTGTAAAATATCCTAACCATTACTTTCATGATAAGTCGAATAATGAGGCTGATCATGTGTTGAAGTACCGTGTCAGCACTTTAGGCTTACTTGTGGTTCCATTCTTCCAGTAGAATGGGAGAGCCTTTAGTTTTCAGGGCCGTCTTCTGTGGAACCAGCTTTCAAATTGGATTCAGGAGATAGTAACCATCTCTATTTTTAAAATTAGCTTAGTGCTTCTTTTTGATAAACCATATTGTTATATATTTTATTCTAGGGTGACCATATTTTGATTTCCAAAAAAGAGGACACTTGACTCGTCATGAAGAACTTTAATAAAACTGTTTGCATAATGAAAAAAAATTAACATTTTTCCACAATTTAAATGATGCCCTCTCTGCGTGGTTAATGACTCTTGAAATAAAAAATTTCAGATAGGCTTTTACAAGTCACCAAGTGCAAAAAAAACTAACTCAGTTACTCAGTTAACCAAGTTAGTTCTACTAAAGTTAACTCAGTTCTACCACCACTCACTTAACTTAGTAGATGAATTTTCGCTTCGCATGATATGTTTTTCTGTGTTCATGTGAGCGATCACCCGCACCATTGTTAGACAGCTCTGCACACGGTGCACTCCGCCTCCCATTTATGCCGACCGACGGTATGCGGGAAATATCTTTTGCAGTTCTTCTGAAAAGGTGCACTTGCGTTTCAGCATCTTATTAACATTACTAGGTGCGCAGCTGCGCGCCGTCTGTGAGCGCAAAATAACCACTTGCAAAGCAGGCAGCAGTTAAGGTATGACGTAACGTATATGGGTCCCCTGTAGGTTCATAAAACCCGGACATTTTTATCAATCTCAAAAATCCCCCCGGATGCCCTGGACGGAACGTGAAAAGTGGACATGTCCGGGGAAAATAGGATGGTTGGTCACCCTAAGTTAGATGTATAAGTACATTAAAAAATGTTGGTGGTTAAAAAGTGGTACTTCTGAATATCCATATTTATTGGATATATATTGGATATTTATTGGTTGGTGGTTAAAAAGTGGTACTATTGAATATCCATATTTATTAAAAATTTCCCCTGTAAAACAAGGCATATATAAACAGTAGAGTAGTAAATGCTTGTAGGTTATTTTGCCTCGAAACAAAGCCAGATAGAGTAATTCTAGAATGACTACATGTAATGATAAGAATTAGAGAAGGTAAGACTTAAGAATTCTATTACAAGAACCGCATGCCTATTAACAAACTATACGTACATTTGTAAGTGTGAGTGAAAACGTATGTGTGTTGTCCAACATGTGATTGGGCCACAGATACGGCCCAGTGAGTCAGTTGTTTCTCACTGTCAGGCAGCCAGACTTGCACTGATCCAGCATTCCCATCTCTCAAACTCACAGTGCAGCCACAAACAGATGAAACAAAACACCAGGGAAATGCCTTAATAAAATGTACATGTGTTGCTGCTTTAATATGGTATATTAAATTACAGAACAAAACAAGAGAAATTCAATCTGTGCTGCCTGCAGTGACTCTGCAGATCAACTTTTTGTGCTCTCTATTGAGTCAGTTTCCCATCCACTGACAATAAGGCTTTACCAGAAAATTAGTCATTTGATGGATTACTGTACACAGCTTCTAAATGTTAGTGTCCACAAACCTTTAAGTACCATGATTTTAGTAGGTAAGGCAAATAAAAGAATGTTCTTTGCAGTAATATCTTAATAATTTATTCATTCACATTGTTTGGTTATCTTGTTGTAAACCCTAAGGCTTGATTCCGTGCTCACAATAGCTGAGGGATGGAGCTGCTGTTTCTCTAAAATGAACTGACAGTTTAGATGATGAAAAATACAGATGCAGTCAAACTCAGTGTGCTTCACAGTGGGGTAATTTACAGCCCTGTGTGTTGCCAGACTTGATTGATTGTTTCCATGGTGTTTCTTGATGCACATTCAAGCATGAAACAGCAAAATGCAAAATATCACAAGTTGCTGAATGACATTGATTGCTGCAACTGCTTAATGCTGCAGTTAAAGAGAAAATAACATGTCATGAAAGCATGCGGCTCCTGGTTTATGATGGCTTTTCAATTCACGACTACCCTCAAAGAGCAAAACTAAATGCTTTTAAAAAATATATATTTTGTGCTATGTTTTTAAATGTAAACATTTGATTTCATTGATTATGCATATACATTAGTGACGGAGTGTTTCTAGTAGAATTAATGAGCACATTTTATACTACTAAAAACTATACTTACTAAAAACTTTTGCTTTTCTTTCCAAAATTGATTTCTCAATGAAAAACTAAGTGTTTCTATAACCACTGTATACATAACTATATACAGCTTTTATAATGCCTGTGTGAACATAATGAAGGTTATCACTCTAATGAAGCACAAAACTTCACATTAGGCCCGATTATTTTCGACCATGTTTATATTAAGCAAAAGTGTGTAAGATACAGTAGATGGCTGCTTGTGTTCATGGACGGATTTAGTTCAAGCTTTAAATTCATATGATTCTGTATATTCTGAAAAAAAAAATTTCCAGAGCATTTTAAGGATATTTTAATTGGGGTAATACTGGGGGGACATAGATTGTTCTGCCAAATAACATAGCATCACTATTCAACCATTACATTTGAAAAATACTACTGAATTAGAGCATTTATAGTATTTTTAGCACTTAATCATTTGAACATTGCGTATCTTAGGTAGTAAGATGTTCTTTCTAAAAAATGTAGCCCAAATTTAGCCCAAGGGGGCAGTACATCAAAGCGAAAGAATGCGATGCAAGATTTTCGTCAGACTCCGACTAACCAGCGCTAGCTAGCATGTTAGTTATCTTGCTAGCTTTAGCCACTGCTACTGGTAATATTTTACCAAATATGTGATTTCACAAACTGCATGCTTTAGTTTCCTAATGATACTGTGATGAAAAAAAAATAAAGCTAATATTATTTTTTTATCTACTCCTTTTCCTGCAAAAACTTGTCAGAAGGTAAAAACTATTTCCATTGGTAAATGTTGACACTGACTTGTCAAATAGTCCAGTACTCTGAATAAATCAGTGCTATCTACCAGAATAAATAATTAAATCTTATACTTACAAACCTGTTTTTTGTGGAAGATCAACATGTCACAATACTGAGACATAAATTCATTGAGATGAAATGTAGTGAGGGCCACGTTGGCATGAGCTGATAACATAATGATCACATGGTTTGGATCTTTGTCTGATCCATCTGGATATGCTGCATATGTCACAGTGGGGCAATGCTCCTGGAAATGAGTAAGTCCCACTTTTATTTAATTACACAACGGCCAAATTGGTCATTGTATTCTTAAGTCTGTGACCTGAGTCATGGATGACGATGTTTCTTTTTGTTGATGATTATGAGACCGATTATTGTTATAGTAACAATGTTGAATTACACTGATCACTGCCTTTGTGCTGAATCACAGTGTATGGCGGATAATGATAAAATATTCAGTGCTCTTAGACACAGAAAGAGAGAACGAGAGATGAAAAGATACAGGCTGAGAGAGGAGGCTGACTCACCCGAAGGTAAGGAGGTAAAGGAGATGACAAGTGGACAGCTGGTGACTGGTGTCTGGTGGCTGTCATGTTAATAACTACGGAGACTCAGAGATACAGGAAAGTTCCACCTGCAGTCTTCGCGCAGGGGTGTTTGCAAAGCACAACTGTGTGCAAGCCATTTCACTTTTTTACAACATTACTTAAATAATTGAGATTTATGGGGTGGCTATAGCTCAGGTGGTAGAGTGGGTGACCTACTAACCGGAATGTTGGTGGTTTAGTCCCAGTCTGCTACAGACTGCATGCCAAATATCTCTGGGCAACCCCAGGTTGCCCTCCGAAGCATCCATCGGAGTGTGAATGTGCATGTTAGTTAGATAGCACTAAAAACTTGGTGAATGAACGAGTCATGTAAAGTGCTTTGAGTGCTTGCCTCAACTTTTACTTGTCATGATCTTGAACATTTAACATGCCAGCTGAGGTGTATAGAGTCTGAAGTGTATCTGTTGTATTTTTATTG
>VUQR01035604.1:44076-60412 GCA_015108515.1 Hemichromis elongatus
TAGTTAACCCAGCAGTTGTTGTTAACCCTGTTGTAGCTGAACCAGTGGTTGTAAATGTCCCAGTTGTGGTTGACCCAACAGGTGTTGTTATTGACCCAGTTTTAGTTGACCCAGTGGTTGTAATTGTTCCAGTCGTAATTAAGGCAACAGTTGTTGTTGACTCAGTTGTAGCTGACCCAATACTTGCAGCAGTTCCAGTTGTAGCTGACCCAGTGGTTGTAATTGTCCCAAATGTGGTTGACACAACAGGTGTTGTTCTTGTCCCAGTAGTGGTTAACCCAGCAGTTGTTGTTATTGACCCAGTTGTATTTGATCCAGTTTTAGCTGACCCAGTAGTTGAAGTTGTAGCAGTCGTAGTTGACCCAACAGGTGTTGTTATTGACCCAGGTGTCACTGACCCAGTGGTTGTAATTGTTCCAAATGTGGTTGACACAACAGGTGTTGTTCTTGTCCCAGTAGTGATTAACCCACCAGTTGTAGTTGACCCAGGTTTTGCTGGCCTAGTGGTTGTATTTGTCCCAGTCATAGTTAGCGCAACTGTTGTTGTTGTTCCAGTTGTAGCTGGCCCAGTTGTAGTTGACTCAGTGGTTGAAAAACTGGAGAAAACTGTTAAACAAAAATGGCAGAGAACCCCTACCTGCTTCCACCATGATTGGTTATTAACACTAGCAAAGGCACGCCTTTGCTAACAAAAAGGAAAAGAAACAAAGTTACCGAGCTCACAAGATTTGCACACACACAGCACAAGCCTGCTGCCCACACCACAACAGCTCACAGCTCACAGCTGTGGCCAAGATGGAGGAAAAAGGGAAAAGGCGTGGGAGTTTAAGGTGGCAGGCTCTATATCAGGAGTCCCCAATCCCAGTCCTCGAGGGCCGGTGTTCCTGCAGGTTTTAGATGTGTCCTTGATCCATCCTCAAGCGTAGACAGACTTCTTTGCACACAAAAGAAGAAAGTTTATTTACAATATGGAACACCTTAGTGCTATATATGTACAGTGAGTTGGGAGGGGGGTCCAGGGTTCCAGGGAGAAGGGGCAATCCACACACACTTCCACTTCAACTCAGTCACCGCCATAGCTCTTCCGCGCACACTCACTCCTCTTCAGCCGCACTTGTTCCAAAACTCCACTTACGCCACCACACACAGGAAGGGTCAGTAATCTGGTCCAGGAGGGGGATATCTACACACAGAATATAGCAGTTAGTACCACAGGCGAATATACACAGGATATTTTTTGAACAAGCCGAGAGCAGGAACTCAGGAGACTCGACGTTCAAGTGGCAAACTGTTCTGTGCAACTGCCTTAAATAGTAGCTGTGGAATCAGCCAGATCAGCAGCAGGTAGTGACAATCACACAGGTGCATGAGCCAAGAGCAAGAGCCCATAGCGAGCTCTGCCCAGGCAGAGAGGAGCAAGGGAGAGGGAAAGAAAGAAAACAAAACCTGTAGCCAGTGTGCTAGTCAGAGACACATGGGGACCATGACAGTGTATTATTCCTGAAACTAAGTAAAGCTGAGTCCACATTAATTTAAAACTAATTTTAAAAGGGGTCTAACATAATACTCTAGCCCTAGTGTCTTGTATAAATTTTGTCACTTTCACGTCTAAATGTGACACTTTGGTTTCTTTGCCAAGAGAAAGCCATTCTGTTTCTGTCTTTCTGTAAGAAAATATGTTTCCCATTAAGCCTTATTGTATGTTGCATGCCCTGATTTGGCCAAATAGTTGTTCAGTCAGTGTTAGTAGGCAGGTAATAAGAATTACTCACTAAGATTATTATTTCCAACCATAGAAGTACCTGAATAGGTTAGCTAAGAAGGTAAAACAGCTAAAACTAACTAAGCATCATATCATACACAGTAGTTTAGTCTGGTAGAAACCTGGCCAGCACCTATGCAAACTGGAGTTCCTGTTTTCCATAGTAGTAGTTTTATATGCCATCCATCCATTCGCTTCTGCTTATCCTTTTCAGGGTCGCAGGGGGTGCTGGAGCCTATGCCAGCTGTCATAGGGTGAGAGGCAGGGTACACCCTGGACAGGTCGCCAGTCTGTCGCAGGGCTAACACATAGAGACACAGACAACCATTTGCTCTCACATTCACTCCTGTGTTAACCACAATGTCACCGTGCTGCCCTAGTTTTATATTTCAATACAAAATAGCAATTGATGGAATTTCAGTCAGTACTGTATACAGTAAGTAATACTGAATCTAACTGAACTGAACCAGTCATTTGTTACAAGGTCAAAATAGATATTAGGGGACATAATTTAGGTTAGAGACAGTTGGCCACTCTTTCTGATTGTTAACTCAACCTTGGGCGTAATTGAAGTCACACACAGACACCTACACACACACACGTTTCTAAAGTATGTTACAAAGTTATTGTAAATGAAACTGCATGGCTTAATTGTTCCTAATCATTAAAATCTGTAATATGACATCTACACACATACACATCACGTGCAGAATTACTCCAGAAAACTGCATGCCAAGAAATTTTGTCCCTATATAGGAGATAATCTGATTAGATTTTGGATCACCCTGATCCCTGCATTTGCATATTAATGAGAAAAATTTCCTTCAAAACTACTATACTGAACCCCTTTCTGATGATGGGTCCATAAGAACCCAGTGTGTTAAATGAATACAAGAGCAGAAAGATAGAAAGAAAGATTTGCTCATTAATATAATTTAATTACCATGGTTTGTTTTAGATATGACTGTAAAAAATGTGTCAAGCACCCATGTTTTTCTCACTCCTCAAGCAAGACAGGTAGGGAAAAAGTCAGCTGCATAAACTCACACTAGCAGATGTAAGCAGATGTGGAAGGCTCCCTTTAAAAGCAGATATTTTGTGTTTGCACTAAGGCTCCAGTAAACCTGCTGTATGTCTTTAATGGTACAAATGGTTCTTTTCTATGAAAGAAAGCCTTTTACGCTGCACAGTGGTAAACAAAATAAAGCGAGGGTAACCAATTTACCAACACACTAACTGTTTACTTAAAAGCCACATTTGGAAAATATAAGAACACCATACAAACAGCTATCCATCAGTCAGCTGTCATTTCAGTGTTCACAGATTCTTTCTGCAGCTCACTCTTTTCTCCATCCCATTAGCATTGTTGGGTATGATAATATAGCGGCTAGCTTATGTAATCATAACAGGCAGAGGAGTGGGTTTACAGCCTCCTAATGGCCTCATCACTGTTAATCTCTTGGATAATAATGAGATGAAATGTAGGTACATGCACAAGCTAATGCACTGCACTAAGAAGAAAATAATTAACGCACATAAGTTAATACTTGGACTAGTTTGCTAACATGGAGACATGTACTCAGTGTTTCCTCTAAGCTGCGCACATGCACAATCGTGCACTGCTGGCACAGTCTCTGCGCACAGAAAATCTGTGTTGCGCACAAAAAAAAAAAGTAACCTGAATTGAAATTAAAATAAATACGTTAACAATTCAGTTTTGCAGTGTGTGTCAGTAAGTGTCTGGTGACTGGCTGCTCCAGCCAATGATGCGATTCACATTCGTATATACGCTGCTAATCAACGTTGTTGACAGGCTATGACAGCGTCCTTATGTGCCGACACCGGTGTTTTAGTTAGCAAAGCGGCGTGGCTGATGTGGAGTGAAACCACGTTGATAGGCCACGTAAAACCAGAGGTATGATAAAAAAATATATGAAATGTTTGTATTGTTTCCTGAATACTATCGTTGTTTATATTTACTGCAGGAAGAAAGGGTAAAAACGGCATTTTATAAGGAAAGTGGTCGAAAGTACTCTCCGCCTGTGATCAAAAACAAAACAAAAAAACCCCCACCCTTTTCTACTGGTGGAAAAATGTACCATGTCGACCAATCAAAAAATGATAGGGCAACATGGCATTTAGTGGTTTAGGAAGGGGGGAAGTTTTCTTGTTATCTTGGATGGATTTGATGCTGGCCTGACCACAGTGTACACATCTAATGTTGCTCACAGTGGTCCAAGGGACCGCTCAGGGAGTTTGTGTGTTTGCTCAGACACATAGAGGGAACATTGGTTGTAGGTGTCATTTGGTGTTAATACCCAAAAAACTGCTGTGGTGCTTTCACTTTGATATAGGTGTGTATAAAAGTTGGGCAGATAAAAAGAAAATCTGCTATACTAGCACTTCTTTCATTGTAATTTATTTGAAGTTGGATTAGTTCTGTTTGGCTTTTGCATATTTTCTAACATTTGTATCGGCCACTGATACAGCGATGGAAACTCATTTTAAACATGGCTAATATTTCAACTAATTGGGTTATAATATGTACAAGTAATACCTGTAAGCCAAACACCTTAAGGTTGAGAATTCTCTAAAAACTAAAGGCAATGCAGCCTTAAGTTCCTCGATGTCAATTCGAAACTGCAAAAGAAACAATACAACGATAGAAGACATTGAGACGAGACACCTCTGTTGATCACCCACACTGTTCCCCACTGGTCGCCATTTCTCTTGTTAGACCTGGGTCGCAGCGTTACGCCAATGGGTCCATCCCCGTCCATGCCACCTCACCTGACTATAAAGCAGCATGACCTTTCCCACACCTGGCTTCATATAAAAACACTAAAAAGATGCAATACAAACATCAGAATAAAATCATACAAATAAAATAGGGACTATACATACAAATAAACACTAAAATCAGAATAAAACCAAGTATAAAGACAAATTTTTACTTTGTGACAAACTCGCAGCCTATGGGATGAGAGGTGAAATGGCTTCACAAACCAAAAAAAAGTCCAGATGCTTGCTTTTCAAACCCACAAGCATTCACATGTCACACACATGTTTTGTTCAAGGTTTAGGTTCTGAGCTAAAAATTGCCCAGTAATAAAAACCAAGGAAGAGTCTGAGATATTAATACTGGAAACTGCATATTTGTGGAGTGTACTGTTTGTGTATGAGCAGGGTCCGTTTGTATGCAAAGAGAAATACTGAAGTCGGTTGTACACCCCCACTACTGGAAAAATGCACAGCCGGCAATATTTTTCATATGTTTATGTGAGAGTGTAGTATCCAATTAATGGTAGTGTGGTAATAAGGTTTGTTTCTTTAACAACAAATGCTATTTTTTAAATAAATAATTTTTAGAGGAAATAACAGCAGCTGATTTTCATATTGCAGACAAAATGAGGATCCTTAAAACTGCCACAGCATATTAACTGAACATATGTACTATGTGGTGGCTGTGCATGTGCAGATATGTCACATCTGTTAGCTCAGGAATCAATATAGCAGACACACCACATCACATCTGGACACCCTCATACAATGTTTCATGTGCTTTATGGCTATCGTGGACATGCAGTGCTGCATACATTACAATTACAACTAAAAGTATACGCACTCACGAAACGTCTCAAACACAAAACAAACTGTCTGGGGATACGAGCCTAAGGGATCAGAGAGTGCTTTGTCTAGCTTCTGTCATTCTCCCTGACCGACACACAGGCAGAAGCACAGAACACGACATCAACTGATGCACTCTTGACACAGCTACGTGAAAATGCACATGGATAATAATGTGCCCATTCACACAACTGGACAGTACACATTCCCTCATATGTTGATTAAAATGCAGCACAGAAAGATGTTAATATCTGTGCCTGAGCCGCAGCCCTCCATGTGACTGAAATTAAAGCTTTAGAAAAACACTTCACATTTTTGAGTGGCATCCAGTGGCAGCGTCCTTGTCAAAGAAGGCTGCTTAGCTTAACATGCAGCTCATGAAGCTAAAATAGGTTAATGATACAATTTGTTACACAAGCATAGTGGTTAAAATCGGTTTCCGAGCTGCAGGTTACTCCACACGGCGGCATGTAAATGGGGCAGTGAAGAATATGGCTGCAGCGAGCTCAGCCTTGACTGCAGGGCTTCTTTGTGCAGCTGTCAATCATACAGCCTGTCGATATGAGCCCCGGCGCCCATTAGCCTCGCCTTATGGTGCCAGTAACTGCAAGAATCTGCTGTATGCACTACTCTTGTGTGTTGAGTACAACACTGATGTACATCTGATATACACCTGTAGATAGAAAGATAGAAAGTTAAGCTGTTGGCATAACACATATGTTCTAGACTAGCTATGGAGACATGTTGCTAAAACAGAAGGAAATTTATTTGTTTCCCAGTTGTAGTTCATTGATATGCCGTTCTGTTTTTAATCACATATTTGTCATTTTGCGGAGTGGTTTTTTTTCTTAGTGTTTGTCCCTGTTTGTAGTGTATTTGTTTCTTTTTGGCCCTCCTTTCAGTTACTTCCAGTTTTATTTTTGAGGGTTAGTTCCTCATGTGGTTTTCTGTGTTTTACTTCCCTTCTTTGTTGTTTTTCCACCCACATCAGTGTCTGACGGTGTTCACGTGTTACTAGGTCCAGAGATGGGCAGTAACGTGTAATCTGATTACTTTTTCAAGTAACAAGTAATGTAAGGGATTACTATTGCAAACAAAGTAATTAGATTACTGTTTTTTTTTTGTTTGTGAGTGTCTCATGACAATGACGTACGAGTGTGCGACATCCGTGGTAACAGACTTGTGCAGATCAATGTTTGATAATAAGGAATGCGGTAGAGAGTACAACCATGCAGCATTTAAAGCTTGGAAGTACTGACATTGATCTGAGTTTGATTCTGTAAAAAGTGACAAAAACTTTAGCGTCCGCTGTTCACTCTACGTAGGAAGAAAACTTCTTTTTACAGCGAAAAAAACCCTAATCTTCTGAGCAAGTACCGAGCACGCTGCCATGGGAATGTGAAATTCACAGATAAACCCCTGGATCCCCCCAATGACATGACCCCTGCAGCACCAGGCAAACCTTCACCGGCCCCACTCCTGCTAAACAGGTGAAAATAGATTTAAGAGCAACAGGACTCCGTGCTGCTGAATCTTTGATTTTCTTTATTTTTTTCTATTTTACTTGCATCGATTTGAAAGAGTGAGTGAAAACACAAGAAATTATTACATTTTATATGCAGTAATAGATTTGCAGAAAATAGGTTTAAATGTTAAACAAATTTCTTCAAGTCAAAGACTGTTGCATATAATTAAATTTTAGCTTGATGCAATGTACATAAAGTTAAAAGATTAAAACTAATAAAACAATTTTTAAAATTTTGATTCTATTGTTTATTATGGATTATGCAGAAAAAATAGAATTAGGCTGAAAGTTCTATTGTGTTATCACATATTCAGGTTGTGTGCCATGTTCTTAAAAACTAAGTAATAAGTAACTAATTACTTTTGAAATCATTAATTAGTAATGTAACTGGATTACTTTTTTGGAGAAGTAAGTAATCAGTAATAAGTAACTAATTAGTTTGTTCAGGTCTCTACACTTCCTAATGTGTGTATTTAATGTGCGTTCTCGCTCAGTCTTTGTCAAGTCGCTGTCACTGCATCTCCCTGTTGTGAATCCACCTCATTTCATGAATTGTGGAGGCTCTTTCCTTTGTCTGTCTCCTTTTTCTTGCCAAAGGAACTATTATTGAGGGTGCATAGATGTATCCTTCCTGATGAGTTTGTTGGGTTTTTTTTCTTCAGAATGTAAAAGAGCACACCGTGAGCAAACGTGAGGTTTTGTCTTTAAGAGAATATATATATTTATGTGCAGAATTATTAGGCAACTAATTGAAAAAACATTTTCAAACATTGTGCAGCAGCAACCACAGCCACTGCGACACTGTTCAGAGAGGTGGACTGTTTTCCTAAATTGTAAATCTCCCATTGAAGCAAGGCCCATGGGTTCTCAATAGGGTTTAGGTCAGGGGAGGAAGGGAGCCATGTCATTATCTTTTCATCCTTAAGGCCTTTACTGGCTAGCCATGCAGTGGAGTACTTCAATGCAGCATTGTCCTGCATAAAAATCATGGTCTTCTTAAAAGATGCAGACTTTTTCCTGAACCACTGCTTGAAGAAAGTGTCTTCTAAAAACTGGCAGTAGTTTTTGGGGTTGATTTTCAGGCCATCTTCAACCTGAAAAGGTCCAACCAGCTCATCTTTAATAATTCCAGCCCATACCAGTACACCACCTCCACCTTGCTGGCATCTAAGTCGAAGTGGAGGTCTGTGTCCATTACTGATCCAGCCACAGGCCCATCTATCTGGTCCATCAAGAGTCATTCTCATCTAATCAGTCCATAAAACCTTTGAGAAATCTGTCTTCAGATATTTCTTGGCCCAGTCTTGACATTTCAGCTTGTGTGTTTTGTTTAGTGGTGGTCGGGTTTCAGCCTTCCTTACCTTGGCCATGTCTCTAAGCACTGAACACCTTATACTTCTGGACACTCCGGGTGGGTTGCAGTTAAGGAATATGGCAGCACTGGAGGATAATGGGTTCCTGGTAGCTTCATGTTTGATTCTTCTTAAATCTTTGGCAGTTAACTTGCGTCTTTATTTCTCAATACGTTTCTTGTGACTGTTGGCTATTTGCAACAAAATGTTTGATGGTCCTGTGGTCACGCCCCAATATCTTTGCAATTTCAAGAGTGCTGCATCCTTCTGAAAGACTTTTTACAATTTTTGACTTTTTAGAGTCCATTAAATCTTTTTTTGCCCATTTTGCCTGAGGGAGAGAAGCTGCCTAATAATTGTGCACTATTTTATATAGAGTGTTGATCTCCTTAGGCCACACCCTCACTCATTACGCAAATACAGATAACCTGATATACTTAAATCTAATAAGCACTAAGAGGCCCAGCAGGCGAACACCCAGCAACATGTACAACAAGACAAGAAAGCAAAATTAAATACAAAAAACCTGCAACATGTGACTATTAAAAAAAAACAGGAAAGCTGAAACTGTCACTAAATGAGGAAACACAGGAGAGCGATGCAATAATAATACTATGATACTTGTAGTCTATGTTTGTTCCTGAGGTGCTCCTAGACAACTGGTTTAAACTTGATGAAATTTTCCCCTTAAACTGCTCAGGTCCAGAGTTTCATAACATCTATATAGTGGTTGATTAAAATATTTACTTAAAAAAAACAGTACTTATGCATCTCCAGTTCATGAATGTGGACCATTTTTTTTGGATGTAAATGAAACATAAGGTTCAAACGTTGTGATGTACTTTGCACGTACAGGCCACTGGGTGAAAGACAGACACAACAGATTACAGATAGAAGGCAACTTTTATATACTATGTACAAAGAACCGTGTTCGACACGAAGGCCACAAGTATACACTTATAAATCTGACAGTGCATCTTAAAACCAGAGAATTTTAAATTGTTTCATTGGCAGATTTTTGCACTTATTTCAAGCAAATAATATCTTGTATTAGGTGAAAAGTCTGCCAATGGAACAAGTTAAAATTCTCTAGTTTCAAGATTCACTGTCTAAAAACAAGTTCGTATATCTCACTGAAATCCTTCTTTGTAGCTGAATGTGTCTTATTTTAAGTGTAATGAGATATTTCAAATAGAAATGAGACAAATAATATAAGATGTTGAGCTCTAAACACCATCAGTCCAAGTTCTTTCTTTCCTAATTAATATCAACTGGGGGGATAAAGTGTCTGACCTGTCGTGTTGAAAGTCTTTTCCTCTTATGGCGACAGTGTAAATGTGTAGTTCTAAACACTGCTCAAAATAATATTTAACAGAGATTTAGTAGTAGTTAAGTTATTTAGGCTTATGGTTGACAGGTGAATCAATCTTTAAAAATAACAGAAAGACACGTATAACCATCATTGTTCAAATAGCTGACGGCCACATGTATCACATGCGAGATGAGGCTGATACCATTCCGTCTTTTCTTATAACTTGAATGGTCTTATTGCATTTCAAAATATTTCACCAAGTTTAATGCAAAAAATGCTAGTAGGCTTGGTCTTTGCTAGCAGTATTAAATGGGCCACACTGAAGGAAAGGAGTGAAAACATAACTCATATAAAGACAACTATAACAACTCAAGATGGCGCCGGTGAGGATGGCTGCCATCGCGCGGTGTACTCCTCAACTTTGAATTTTTCTTAGGTTTGTTATGTTATTTCTTAGTTTCTTTCGTTTTTATTACCATTCAGACCTTCACAAACCAACTTTTTTGTGAATGGCGGTGACTCACCTTGGCTACCCGGGCAGAAGAAACGCCGGAGAAAAAGGGGAAAAAGAGCCGGGATTCTGGTCAGGCTGCACCATCATCCCTGTCCCTAGGAAAACTAATGTGAGCTGCCTAAATGACTACCGCCTAGTAGCACTCACCTCCATTGCCATGAAGTACTTTGAGCGCATGGTCAAAGCTCACATCACATCTTTACTCCCTGCTTCACTTGATCTGCTCCAGTTTGCGTACAGGCCTAACAGATCTACACACGATGCAATAGCAGTTGCACTTCACACTACCCTCTCTCATCTGGACCAGAAAAACACATATGTCAGGATTTTGTTCATAGACTATAACTCCGCCTTCAGCACTATCATACCATCCAGACTTGTCATGAAAGTCCGTGACCTGAACATCAACTCCTCCCTGTGCAAATGGATTTTGGGCTTCCTGACACACAGACCTCAGTTGGCTCGGATCGGTGGCAACACCTCATCCACGCTCACACTCAGCACAGGTGCCCCCCAGGGATGTGTGCTCAGCCCCCTGCTGTACACCCTGTTCACCCACGACCGTACAGCAACACACAGCTCCAATACCGTCATCAAATTTGCAGATGACACCACCATCATCGGCTGCATTTCTGAAGGCGATGAGACGGCATACAGGGCAGAGGTGAGAGAACTGACATCATGGTGCCACGAAAACAACCTGCTGCTTAACGTCAGCAAAACCAAGTAGCTCATTGTGGATTACAGGAGACTGCAGAGAGGAGGTCACACCCCCATCAACATCGAAGGAGCAGAGGTGGCGAGAGTCAGCTGCTTCAGATGGGCATCTGAGCTGGTCACACCATGTTGGTGTGGTCACAAAAGCAGCAAGACAGCGGCTCTTCCTCCTGCGGTGCCCGAGGAGATTCGGCATGAATCCCAGAATACTAACAAACTTGTACCGATGCACCATTGAGAGTATTCTGACTGGCTGCATCACCACCTGGTATGGCAGCTGTAATGCTTTGGACTGCAAAGCTTTGCAGAGGGTGGTGAGATCAGTACAGCACATCACCAGGACTGAACTGCCAGCCATGCAGGATCTCTATAGACAGCGCTGCATGAGGAAGACGCAGCGGATCCTCTTTGATCCCAGCCACAGACTGTTCACACTCCTGCCGTCTGGCATGCATTTCAGGAGCATTCAGTCCTGCACTAACAGACACAGAGACAGTTTCTACCCACAAGCCATCAGACTTTTAAAATGCTAACATTCCATACACACCACTACATACTCGTTACAATTACAGGACTCTGCACACTGTCACTTCAACTATTGCCACTTTAAATGCTCATTGCACAACTTTTTATACTTCCTGTAAATATTCTTGCACAACTTGTAAATACCATGTATAGATGCATGTATATGTATATACAAGGCCTGAATGTTGTTGTTAATGTGGTGTGGGCTAGGCTCATTTCCCAGTCCATTCTGATTGCATGTGGATAACGATCAATACCTCCTCTCACAGGCATAACTAACCGACTTCAACTATAGCTGAGCATGTTGCGTCAATCCATAAGAGGCACATAGGTGTGGTGACTGATGTCTTTAGGTAAATAAACTGGAATGAGTGTTTTCAAATGGTTGAAAAAAAAAAGCCCCTTCAATCAAAATGCTGCCTTCGTCTCTGCTTAAGATGTAAAAGGAGGAAGGAGCCGTGGACGCTGGGAGCTTTTTCCTTTTATCCACCATAAAAGTAAACCGCTTTACACTAAATAATGTTTGCTTACATGCTCTTAGCACTATACTGTATCTCACATTCATGGATAATCCCTTTTACTTTCTCACTCTTAAATAAAAATATAGGGTTTTATTGTCTCCTTTTTGCATAGTGTAACTGTACTTCAGTGTTGAAATGTTGCCACAGCTTTACGCTACTGGAAATTATTTATATTATATTTAAATAATTTATATAAATATTTATATAAATTATATAAATAATTAATATCAGTAATAATATTTGCAACAGATAAGAATTAGATTAGAAAATTTCTTCCCATCCACACTGGAAGGCCAATCCTCATTTAGAGAGGAGACGAACCCTTAGCTGGGCACAGATGTCAAGCCAGCTGTAGAAATACTTCTTCTCAAGACTTTTTATTCAAGCACATGCACACACCTCTGGTCACCTTCCTTCATGGATCGGTGGGTATTCGTTCAATCATACCAACTTACCTCTACCAAACATACACACAGCCATTTACACGGTTGCATTAGCATATCTCACCCTAGCAATTAAACCAGTCTACTGTAACATATAGGCAAAGCTTGGTCATTAACAACTGATTAAAATATGCTGACATTAATTAAGACAAGCAATTATGTATCAGTGTGAGGATCGTTTTAAGGATAAAGCAACACTGAGGACATAATGCTGTGTTCATGGTCTATGCTCAAAAGAGTACCTAGACAACTGTGATCATTGAGACAACAGGTTAGATATATATATATGAAATTAAAATTATATCTAATGGATGAAATTGTCAACTGGGATTTAGTCCAAATTTTATGCCTATTGAATCATTGTATTCAGTTCTGTCTGAGTAGTCTCCCAAGCAGAACATGATCAGTGAAGGAAAAGATGTGTGAGAGTTTGGTGGATATTTAACAATTCACTAGCTGGGCCCACGTCCTCATTTTAGGTTTGACAGCATTTTAGTAGGTTAAGGTGAACGCTTGGACGTGAGTTGTGCTGCGGTTTTGGGAAGGCCTCGAAGGGGACTGGCGACGGCTCCCGGGCCTGGCAGATCCCCATGCACTAAATAGAAGTGAAGAAGTTAAAGTACTGAAAACAAGGAGGGAGGGACGGTGGGGCACGTAAATGAGAACGAACAGCTTATGGAACTAGGGAAACCTATATAGATGGCAACCGGAAGGAGTGTGTTTGGAGGCGTGGTCCCGCTCCTGAAATTCCAATACATGATCGCCAATATATGAAACCCTCTCCCCAGTTCACATGTTGAACTTTGATGGACTGTGTCTGGTTTTTAAACCTGCTGCAGATTTGTCTGACAATGAGCATGTAATAAGACCACATATGACATTAAGGAAGGTGCAGCATAAAAAGGGGCAGCTAGGATGGAGTTTGGTTTCAAAGCAGCTTACAGATGCACAGCAGCTATAGACAGTCCAAAGCAGTTTAAATAGCGTGCTTAAGATTTATGAAGTTTAACTGAGTTATAAGTTAGCAGGGAGTTAGATCACTAGTTTCCATCTAAAGATGATATACTATGTTCTGACTGAGGGATTTCTAAAAAATTTAAACGTACAGCTCTGCTATCACTTCCAACATAAATGAAGACAAAAGCTAAACAGCAGTGATGTTTGTAGGGTCACTGAAGTTGGACTAGTTGGTATATAATGGTAGCTAGCTACAGAGCTATGGCTAGCATAATATAAACACATAAGGGTTCCCGATGGTTCGGGATAAATGCAATCGCAAAGCAGATCCTGTAAACGGACCAAACTTCAGTCAGGAGAAAAACTGAGATAATTCATCCTCCATAAAAGGTTAGTCATTAATATACTACTGCGTGGGCTGGGCTGTAGTTACATTGTAAGGTTTTAAAAATGGAGATTTAAAATTTATAGTAGTAATAAAATCTGAGAGAGGCCGACAGTGCTCACTGACCTTTTTTAGGGGTTTGTTCAGATTAAAAGGAACAAGTTAAAAAGCATTAAAACATGTTAAAAACAGCCCTAATGAATGCAGAGTAGTTTAAACCCGGAAGTAGGGTTCATATGTCATCACTTAAAGGCCGGAAAAGGAAATTTCTCCCCAATTATGCTCCAGAAGCACCAATAGATATAGGTATAATGTCCAGACTCAAAATGGTAGTAGGATGTGGCGAATCTGTCATATCAATCACACTGTAACTGCTGAAGAGCAGCGTCTTCCTGAACTGACTGAGGTGAAAGTAAGGATGAATGGACAGCAATTTGACCAACTGCAGGAGAGATGACAGCTCACAGCGAGGCAGACAGCCGCTTAGCCACTGAGTCCTAACCTCTGTCTTTTTCTCTGGCTGTCTTTCTTCAGCTCTCTTTCCGCTCATCTGTTTGTACCCTGCATCACCAAATCATGACTGCTTTTCTTGTTCCCATTTTATCATACATTTGATTCCTATACTTAAAAAATCTCTCCTGAAGAGACTTCATTGATTCAGTCTACATCCCTTCGAGGCATCCCTCCCCCATTTCTTTCCTCTATTCATCAGTTTCTTTTCCTTTTCCTTTTCATCCCCCTTTCATTCCCACACTTCCTCCCACTCCCATTCTTCCTCATCCTTCTTTCCTTCCTTCATCATCTTCTCCTTCTTAAAACCTCAAACTCGCAGAGAGGATGTAGTGAGGCGAGACCTCAGCGTCGGTGGGAAAAAAAGGGAGAGACCATCAGCTCACAGACAGAGGGATGCAAAAAAGGTATAGGTTGGAAGGTAGTAGTATAGGCCTTCTAAGTCCTTCCTCCCCCCCTCCCCTCCCTCTGTGCATCCCATCAGCCCCCCCTTTTTCTGTGCCAGGGTGGTATGACCTGCTGGATTACAAAACAGCCCTCCCATGTGTCTGCCTGTTCTCTGTGCCAGCCGAGAGACAAGCGATACCAAGCTCCAGGAGCACTGATGAGGGTGATAGAGACGAGGAGAAGAAGAGAGGGAGAAAAAAAAGCAGGAGATGAGTAAAGAAGAAAGAAAGAGTGAGAAAGTAAATAGAGAGTTGGAAATGCAGACATGGAAAGTAGGAGAGTAAGAGAAGGTTGAGGAGAAAGAAAAAGAACATAGTAGAAAAAGTAGCAGGAAGTATGAAGATATAGCTTCAGAAGATAAACGCTATAGAAACAAAAAAGAGTGTTCAGGAAGCAGAGGAGGGAGTTTTGAGTGATAACAAACATACTGTAGATGAAAGCTGTCGGAGGAGTGGGACGCTGAGAAGCGTCAGCATTGTCAGAGCATGTTCAGCCCTCAGGGACAGCCGGGGGTAAGTCACACACTACTCTACTTCACATGCATGCATCCGAATCCACCGCTCTACACGCACACACAGACACACAGACACACACTTTCACTCAGGCGTTTACACACTACAGCTTCTCAGTGCATTGATATGCTCCCCTTTTGGAAAGGCCTCGAGGCTACATTTCATACCTAGTCGACACTTAACAATCTTTATCAAAGTCTTAAAGGCTGTTCCAGTCAGGTTAATCAGTTTTCCAGCGCGTAGTAACATTCTACTGATGTGGCCAGACCTGCAGGTCAGAAGCTTTATGATGCGTCTAACGAAGGAAGAGCTTAAAGACCTGAAAGGTACTGACTTCTGCATGCAAAATCACCCGTGACAGAGTTTAACACACATTAACGATGCCTCCATTTGTGATCTGTACTTTTCTTTGTCTTTGTTAGGATACTGTAGCATGTTATCACATAATAGGATTGATCAAGAGCGGAGTCATCAGGGGACAATAGTGTAGAGAGAGTGAGGGGAGCTTTGGCTGCATGGAATCAATTTCATATGATGTCTGACAGGCTGTCATGGAATCATTATGCAACCCCCAGACACAAAGAGATGCTTTAAAAAGCTGTGTGTGTGTTTGGGTTGTAGGATACTTACACATTCCTGTAGCACACAATCAACCTCTCATTTGAGCTCAGTTTCGAAATAAGCAAGTCCCAAACCAGGTTACGGCAGCCATTTAAGGAATTTTTCTGGCTGGGAGAAGAATCATGGGTAGAATTTTTCCGGGTTACATGTGAGAGAGGCTTGCCAGTTCCAAGGAGTTGTTAGGCTGATAGTTAGCAGCCCTGGACATCAAATTGAGTCCTATGCTAGCAGGCAATGGGTCACTTAACCCAGTGGAACCGAAGGATATAGTGGGTTTTATTGTCTGAATGAGTCTCTGTATTGAGTTGCTTTAACCCCCTGGGGTGGAGGAATTACGGGAAAGGAGGAGGAGAGGGCTGGTGCTCTCAGTGTCGCTGGGCGCTGCGCAGCAGCAGCCATATTAGCTCAGTTACAGGCCTCGGGAGGACAGCTGGGTGGCAGAGGTCGTCATGGTGAAAGGGGATGGGGATGGGGGGGTCGTCATGGTAAGTGGTTGTCATGGAGACTGTGCATGTGCTGGTGATGAAGTTGAGTGGGTGGGGACCCTGTTGACGAGGCTCACCTGGTCTAGTGAGACCATTATGCTTGTTTTCTACCTGAAGCTAC
>VUQR01035604.1:64913-81952 GCA_015108515.1 Hemichromis elongatus
CCTACATGTATCCATCCAGACAGAGCTACGCAGCCGTGTGGGAGGGGTTATGAGAACAATGATGGGTTCTCGTCTCTCCCTCCGTGCACACAGTGTGTATGAACGCGTGGGAGCACATGCATGATGACTGTGTGTGTTTGTGTGTGTGTGTGTCTGAAGAGTGATGGACTCTCACATGTGGCTGTGGAACTGAAAGGTAAGCCCTTTTTCTTTGTCTTTGTGGACTCCTTCAGTCTATGGACTTTTAGAATGTTTTGAAATGAATTTTCATATTATCTCTACAAACCTGGAAGATATTTGACTCTGATCTATCACACTAAGGTGTCTTAACTGCACGCTCATCTTTCTTTGTTCACATTGCCTGCCTCTCCACTTTGAGCACTTAGGTACTTAGTGTGTCTAAGCGGGATTGAACATATTAAAGAGATTATTGGCTCACAGTAACTCCATCATCCACACCTACCGTTTGTCATGTGTCAGTTTGATGTTTGTGTATATTAGCTGTGGGCTGCGACAAACCCTCTGAGACAGTTTACCCTCAGTCCCAATTTGTCCAAACGGTTTACGACAGGGTTCCCCGAGGATACACCTTCCATTTTTCATCGTCTTCCCACGTATCTTTCTCTCTCTCTGACACACACACACACACACATGCATACACACACACACACACACAGTAGCACATGAATGCAGTCTATATGCATGCATCCTACATTGTGGCAGTGGCGGCATTTCCATATCAAAGATTGTCTCCCACCAAAGGAGCTGTAATGGGCGATAAACTTTCCATAATCATTTGTTGCAGGCTAATATTAGCTCCTGGCTGTGTACTGGATGACATCTGAGGGACAGACAGGAAGAGGAAGCATGGCAAGAGGAGGGGGAATTAGAAGGGAGTAGAGGGTGAAAGGTAGAGGGGTCGTGGAGATGAGGCGAGTGCGAATGAGATGAAGGAAAAGGACAGCGGAAAGAAAAGAAACAGAGCACAAAGGCGTCAGGAGGAAGAGGAAAGAGACAGGCAGTGTGGAGTAATTTCACACGCCTGGTTGCTCCCCGCAGACAGCACACCCCCCTCCACACCAAAATCTCACACACATTCGTGCACACAACCACACACACACACTCTACAGCTCTGTCACCCCCCCACCCCACCCCTCCGCGCCAGCCAGGGCGTATGGACGGCATGCAGGCAGGCGTAGCGGCCCTTTGTTTGACATATAACTGCACACAAAGACATTCAGACCTGAAATAGCAATGGAGAGTACACACGCGCACAGTCAGACACTCTCATCAGGACCACTTCTGATTGGCTAAAACTAAACAACGTGCTGATGCTAGAGGTTGCATCTACAATCAAACAATGCTTCTGGTTGCATTTCTCTTTCCAAACGTCTGCACTCTTCTTCTCTGACATTATTAAATGCACTAATGATGAAGCTGCTTCCAAGAGAAGCTGCAAGAGACCTTTATCTCCCCTCAGACAAAAGAGGAGCTATTGACTCTACAGAGCACATCAGCTCACTCTGAGACTGTTCCCGTCCTGAGGTGATGTGAGTCGACTATCACCCGCATCCTTGCAGAGACCCGACATGAATCATTTCACTGAATGTACAGTTGTCAGCGATCAATGTTTTGTATTCAGAGCCAGAACGTCTGCTGTGGGTGGGATTTATTTTATAAAAAAGAAGATTTGATGCATATGGATCAGTAGTGAGAGCAGCATTTTGCCTCCATATGGTGCCTGAACGATGAAGGGGTGTTCAGTGATAACCTGGCATGAAAGTGAGGCAGGAGAGCAGAAGCGCTGCAATAAAAGAAATGATAAAGATTCCCTTACATGTGTTAGTGCTCCTGTGCCTTGGGGGGTGGGGGGGGGGTTAATCTTTTTTTATGAAAGATTAACCCCACCATGACAGAGACGCAGCAGCCATCTTTGTTTACTACAAGCATTTTGTTTTTTGTGTAGGACACTCAAGAAGAAACAAAGGCTTGGTCTCGAGGGCAGTGGTGTTGGTGGGGTTGATTTTGTGGCAGTAAAAGAACATCCTACTTTTTTTCTGTTATTTCATGGGGGATCTTTTCAATGAGATGACAAGGTTTCTGTAGGAATCTGTGCTAAATGGATTTCACACCACACTCCTCGCAACAGGGGATTTAGGGCGCTGGCGGGCAAAAGAGCAGTATCTGCCACCAGAATGTCAGCACTTTCCAATCCACCATTTGAACTGCAAAACACTGTGGGAAAACACTGTACCAGACAGTTCATGATATCAGCGCCACTTGGAATCATGGAATCCTTAAAAAAACAACAACTTGAAACATAAAACGCAGGCTGGTGTTTCTCCACGATAAAACCAGAAGTAAAACCCACAGAAGACACGAGGTCTGTGGGTATATACAAAGTGTAAGGAAATTCTGCTTCTAAGAAGTCTTTGTGAACATGAGGAAGCCCAATCGTGCATTTTTTTTTTCAATATGGAAGTTATTACCACAGTGCTTAATCCTGCTCACTGTGTGCAGCTACTTAGAGAGAGAGAGAGAGAGAAAGTGTGCATGAAGGGGAGGGGAGAGAGGGGGGAGAAAGAGGTGAGGCTTTAATTCCAGCTGAGGATGGCAGGTATGTTAAAACCAGATAAAACGAGACATTAATTGAGTGACAGAGTTTGCTAGTGGGCTTTATCACAGGATGTGTGTGTGTGTGTGTGCAGGATTTATGCTTGTGTGGTCTTAGTGAGGTTTTTTTTTTTTCTTTTTTTGGTCTGCTGGTTTTGGGCCATTCCTATGAGGGAGGTGTGAGGGCGAGGAAAGGTGAACCAGGTGCAGCTTCCTTCCTCAGCGTGCGCAGCTTTCTCAAAAGCCTCTTGATCCCAACAGAAACTTGAAATCAGAGAGCTTTGATAGGCCACTCGGAGGGGAGGCTTTTAAAGATGTGAATGTCCTTGCGTGTCATTTCTCTTCAGATCCTGTGATTTGTGATGAGATTTCCAGATTCTCACACAGTTCAAATTGCCTCCAGAAAAGAGCAAAAATGACCCTTTTTCGTCCCAAGTTCGTTAATCAGTGCTCAAAAAGTTTGTGCCACAGTTGAAAGCTAATACTATTCAAGGCCTCGTGTGAGTGTGTCTCCCACAAGCCTCCGTCTGATGCTTTTAGCGGGGCTTTGAGGACACATTTGCTTTCATTTGAGGAGTAGACTGAGGTAATTTTGACCAGACCCTGGAGCCTCTGTGCTCATCTTTTCTATTCCCATCTCTTTTTCAGGCTGCCCTGATTCCATATCCTGGTTTTTTTTGTGGATGAGGTGAGGGACTGTTGTAGCACAAAGTAAAGCATTCACCTTGATGGTAACAGAGATACATGCGAACATAACGCACCCCTGAGTGCTCTATATGACGCCTCATTATATTTCACTGACTGATACAGTTCAGGCTTTCACAGGAATTAAAGGTTCAGTACGCCCAAATAAAAACAATACTGTTAGCAATGTTAGATAAAAGCAGCATTATCCACATGGCTGTGTTAACCTATACATGGATTTCAGAGTTGTGGCTATTTATAAATGTTTTAAACTGCTTCTTGGTTATCTCAGTTATTTTCCTTTCTTGTCTTATTTTAAAAATATTAATATTAGTTTCTGTGATCTTCAGTTGATCTGCATAAATAGGCCTCATTCATGCATTTGAACGGTGAATGCATTAATTAAAGCACAATGTATGGAAGCCTCAGAATAATAAGTCATTATGCATTTAAATGAATGGTATTTACATATTATATCCAGTTCGTTAATGCTGGTAAACGATTTTAGTGATTTTATCAGTTCACATGTTTTTAAAATGATTGCAGCCTATTTCCAAACATATTGGATTTTGTTTTTTTGTAACTGACAAGAATAATAACAAACAGTCATTTTATAATGTGCTTACAAGCAACAATTAACTACATTAATGAGTTTTATTATTTCTTTTTATTGTTATAGTTCATTATTATAATTTTACCATGAATGAATAACACAACACATGAGGGAGAATATCTTTTGCATAGAATTTGATTTTGTTTGAATGACATACCCAGAATTTGCATGAAACACACTAAAGACCAAAAATATATATTCCTGCATCCGTAGCATCAAGTACAACATGACATGATGTAAACATGAAAGCGGGAATACCTCTTTCAGATACCCCTTATGAAGAAATCATGAAAAAATTCAAATCCTATACACAATATTTATTATTGTACGATCTACCTTGCAATAAAAATCACCTTGAGGCAACTGCTGTTTGTAATTTGGTGCTGTATAAATAAAGTTTAATTGATTTGATCATATTTTTGCCATCTTTAATTCCACATATTTTAGCTCCTTGTAATCTGCTATAGCAGAACCACTTTTGTTATATTAAAAATGATAATAATAATAATTAATTTAAACAAAAAAAAAAGTCATACTTTACTGCTTTTGCAAGCTAATGCATACATGAAAACTACAGAACTGAATAAGAGTATAAAAAAATATTTGCAGGGAATTTCCTGACCAATCTGTTTAATTATTATAGACTCAAAATGATATGAAGTTATCCTCAGGGCAGAACTGAATCGGTGTTTTTGGTTACTGTCTCCTGCTGACACCACTAGCGCCACCAATAACTGTCTCATCTCTGAGGAAAAATATTCAGATTCCATTTAGTCTCCACTCACGCTTAAATCAATAACCATCCACTCAGCGCCCAACAACCTCTGCCTCCATTGGTCCAAAGTTGGCAGTTGCTTTTTCTCTGAGCCAGTCGAGGCTGATAATCATAGGTGTGGAGCTGCAGGCTGTGCGTGCGCATGATTAACGAGACTGCTATCAACGCAAAACGGACCTCAGTGCCGCAGCGCCGCACGGGACAGACACAGTCAACGGGAAGGTGCATGTATATGTAAACATGCACACAAGGATCCAGAGCACATGCATCATACGTCTGCGTGTAGTCGCTGATCACTTTTACGTGATTTATTACAGTCAATTAACACAAAGATTTATATATATGTGTGAGGAGTCCCAGTCTAGCCTGTGTAACTCACACCACTGGCCTTCTATTATTATTCTTAAAGGAAAACAAATTAATTACTCTGACATTTGCTTTCCTCCCACAGGCCAGCCGTCAGCCTTTATTTGGAGAGAAGAAGCTTTTCCACACTACCTGAAATCTGCTAAGAGGTAGGAATTACTGCAAATGAGCCTGTTTACTGCCTGTTTGCTTCAGCCGTGTGAACATGAAAGTCACTTTCATTTGGATTTGATTGCACTCATTTGATTACATTAAATTTATACTTCAAGTTTCTCCTTTTCAGATGTAACAGCTGCAGTGACACCTTGTAACCCAACTCTGTCTTAGAAAAGAAAAAAAAAACTGTTCCTCACATGCTTGATTGCACCTAATCATGGTTTCAAATTGGGCAAAAGAAAAAAAAAAGAAAAAAAAGAAAAGAAATAAAATACATGTAAAAAAATACAGCTCTATGAATCAGTGAAAAGCATTTGCTTTATTATGGTTTCCATTCGGTTTGCACTGGTTACTCTTGTTGGCAGTGAGGTCAAGGTCACCCTCTGCATGCCTCCTCTGTATAAAACTGTCTGTTTGTTCAGTGAGGCTGGTTCCACTGCTGATTAGGAGGCCCCTGTGGCTGATAGTGTGAGGCAGCAGCAGGACGACTCCTCGTCCTGGAAACTTCAATGATTCCGCTGAAATGCACCGAGGCAGCTATTTAAATGTGACTCTAACATTCGGGATTATCCATATTTTTCCAAAGATAATGATAAAAAGGCAGTTATTTTAATTAGAGTCTCTTATTTTTATGCTAAGGTCTTAAAAATTGTGGTTTATATTAAAAAAAATACATAGTGACATAGTAACAAAGGACCATTATTTCCTAACATGTCTATAAAATGAGTGGGTGCTCATTTATTTTCATATATGGATAAACTGTTTTCCAATTACTCTGTGATAAGAAATGTAATTAGTGGCTGAATGGGGGGTTTTTTGAGAATTTTTTTCATGAATGAATGAAGCAACATATTCATAAAGTTCATCACAGTCAGCAGGAGGTGGTTGGGTGGATGATGGGCATACTAAGTGTTCAACCTGACTAACTTATGTCCAGCAAAGCATCTTTTAAGAATAAATGACAACCTTGTATTTATGTTATAAGCTAGTGCTGATAAATGACCATCAAAGTGTTTCACTGTCAATATTATTCATGAATAATCTTTCTTAGGAGCATAAACCAGTTAGCAGTGGTGGTTATTTAGTCTATAATCTCAAGCACTAAACTTTTGTGTGATTTTTTTGGGAGATTTTGGGAAATTTCTTACTACTGTACCAGCACCAGCCTAAAAGTACATTTTGCACTTTCTCCTACTTAGTTACAATAAGTTAAAGTATTTCATGCTGTTTACACATGAACATACATGTACATGAACATCATGGGTGATGATCAAGTTTTCTGAAACCTTTTTGATAAATTTTCATTCTCATATTATTAAAACAAATGGAACAACCTGCTCGTCACATTCAGCCCATAGCATTCTACAAAGAAAAAATACACTCAAAAGAAGAAATCAAAACTAATCAAAATATAACAAAAACATATGTGATTTAAAAACTCTTTTTATTGATTTAAATTCAAAAACATCCCCAAACCCTTCCACACTCTCTTTAAATCTCATCCCAGTAGATTTGAAGTACACCATTTATTCTTCCGCATAGAAAAATCCTTTCCCAACAGTTTGAGTCTATTATATTTCTATTTTTAATAATGTTTTCTCACATTATGACAAATATTTATCGCATGTTCTACCCTGTAATGATTGACATGCACACATGTTCTAATCTACTTGCTCCAGTGGTTTTAGACCTCAGACAGTTAACAAGACAGCGACTGGCTTACTGCATGCTGATGTCTTTTACGTTTTCGAATTTTGATATGTTCTGCTACTTTCACTCATAGTTTCACAGTGCAGTATTACTTGTACTTGCTGGTAGACACAAATCCAGTTAAATTATCTTCTGTCATCACACACCGATGTCTACAGAGATAATTTCTGATGAATAGGCTCTGGTTCTTTACACACTCGTGATCTTCATAATGCAGTGTTGGGGGTTAGGGGCCTCCTTACCGGTTGCTCAGCACTAACATGTACAGTATGAAAATGAATTCTGCCAGCTGGCTGAGCTTCACGTCACGCTGTCCTCTGGCGTGGCTGTGTGTTCGCTGTGACAGACCACTTTCATAAAGTCTCTGCCTGTCAGTCCATTCAGCAAATCTTGCCCCACTAGAACTACGCTCCTTCCTCTTGGTCTGTTTTCTTTCTCTCTCGCACAGGCAGATCCCTCGGGAGCTTGGCAGACATCCTACTCAGTTAACTAGAGGGATAAAGCAAACTGTCTGCACAGCTCTCGAGGAACGCCATAGCAACCTTTTCTCTCCTCCGAATAATCCCACACTTTCACTCTTATCCCTGAAAGTTCTTCTTTTGCTCAAAAAAATCAACACTAAACATACAACAAACTTGCTCATGAAAACCAGGAGATAAAGCTCTTGTGTCTGAGAATGTTTTAATTAGTTTCGAGTTCTGGGTTGGATTCAATCAGATAATCCTGCCTCTGCTCGTGTGCACCTGCTTCGTGGCTGTGAGTCACTGTATTCAATTTGCATTTGCACTCTTCGAAGCATGGAACAAATTACATAATTGCTTAAATGCTAGAATGTATTTTTTTTCTTTGTCTTTGTCTTTTTCTTTTTCGTTACACAACTGGCACATCCAGCTCCTTGTGTGATTAATCATTTTCATCCCTGACTTCATTTTTCTTCCATCATTTTCACATTAGGATTAATATGACAAGAGCTGTCTTCTTCACCTGGCTCAATCAGCTAAGCTATATTTCAGTCTTATTACAGATCTTATCATTTAATGTGGCCTGGAAATGACTCCAGCCACGGTGCAGCCTAAAGGTAGTTACCTCCCATTTTAAATTGCTCTGCAGGAAGGATTATAAAAGTGACACACATTCTGGGACGCTGGGCCTCAGAGTTCACACTGGAGCTAATTAGGGAAAGCAACAATTTAATAGGTGATTTGCCACCACAGGTTCTTGCAGATGACGACTCAATTTGGTGCTCTGTACACATAAAAGAGAGAGCCAGGTGTCAACATTTCTCACATATGTGTTTCCAAAGAGTGCTTGTCTTCCATTCTTTTCCACTTTTCTATCCCTCCTAACCTTCCCTCATGCTTTCTTCACCTCTGCTCATAGCTTCCTTCCTGTCTCTCTCTGTGTTCCCATCTTTCTAATTGTGGAGGCCAGCTGCTTCAAAGCTGCTTCTGCTGCTGCTGCTGTGGTGCCACGCCTGCCAAGCATCCAGCCCAGAGTCCCTCTCTCTTTTCTCCCCATCTCTGCAGCTGCAACACAATAGCTCCCCCATCATGAAATTATCGGTGGTTCCATGGCCTCGCCTTGCATCAGCGTGACACACCACTTTGTTGCATTGTGCTTCTTACTTGCGGGCACAGATAGTGGTATAGTTGGTGTTCCCTGTCAGAGTGCTGACACACAGATCCTAAAAAGGAAAAAGAAAAACAGCAGGGAGAGGGATGAGAGTGACAGTAAACACTGGTTAACTCTGTCCTCTCAAAACAAGAAGGTGGGATTCCCTCAGGTAGTCCAGCTTCCTCCCACAGCCTAAAGACATCCACGCTAGGCCTTCTGGTGATTACCCGAACGTGTATGTCAAGATAATTAGACAAAGTAAAGTACTGCACAGACTACAGTCCTTTAAGTGGACACTAAGAATAGAACAGTTCCATTTTCAGACACATGTGCTTTCAAATTACTTTCATTTAACAGGATGCAGCAGGGTTTAGATTAAAGGTGACTCATCATGCCTAAACATTAAAGCAGCACAGATCAAGAAAAGATAAAAACATACCAGATTATCAAAACTTAAATAAAGCTAATACTAGCATTCAGCTTTTCTTTACATCCATCTACATATATATTTAAACGTTTTAGAACGCTACATTTATTTAGGTCCACAGTGTGCTTAAAATTTGCAGAATTTGTTTTTGCGTTTTGTCTTATATAATTAATTTTTCACATCTTGTTAGCCAGTATATTTGCATTTCTTTCATTTATAGTGTCAAAATAGTAAAATACTCAAGTTATTTTACAGTGTCTTGCTGTCTTTGTCCTACGCTATATAGCAGCAGCCCTGTTTCTGAGCTCGAATGTAATATTTCCCTAACTTAAACCAAAGTAGTGTCCTTCTTCAGGGTAGCTCTGTAAATTATATTTGAACTGAGAAAACAATCAGTATAATACCCACGTAATATGTTTTTAGATTGATATAAAAACATATTATGTGGGTATTATACAGATTGTTTTCTCAGTTCAAATATAATAATATGTAATAATAAGTAATAATAATAATAATATGTGAGTTCTGTGGCACAAAGGAAGAAGATATATTTGGTTTTGGTTCTTTTCGTGGGATTTGTATGCAAAAAGAAAAAAATCTCAGAGTTTTCAGAGTGCGTAACGTGCACATGTACCTACAGTTTGAGCATGTGTGTTCCTGTAGCGTCCTCTAAACCACTGAGACTTTGATAGCAGCCCATGCAGAGCTACAGACACAGACCAGTGGCTTCTTCTAATGAGCAGACTGTTGTTGGTCTGCCGTGGGGACCCTGCTTCAGGGCTGGCACACATTGCAAGATTTTATGAACTAATTAAGCACTAAAAGTTGCCTTCTTAGACAAGAAAGTCCAGATTTTTATGCAAGTCAAAGAAAACTACTGGGGGAGGGAAAAAAATCTAAATTTTCATTCCTATGTTTCATTTGCATTTGCAGTCATAGAGTCTGGTAAGGCCTGGTTCAAGTTTAGACTACCAGCACAGAAAGAGACAGTCTGCTGTTTATAGGTGTTAATTAATCTTCCCGAGGCTCTGCCACTGTCCTGATGTGACCTGGAGATATTGCCACATTTACTTTAGAGAGAAAATGAAGGGTTAGGTTAATATAAAAATCAAACAGCAGCTTAAATTTTAGCATCTATAGCCAATTTCCCTCCGTAAAACAGCTTTCTTATGTAAAACTGGCTGTTTTAAACAAAGCTGACAGGTAAATGGAAACACAAGTTAGCCTTCTGTGAGGCTTCAGTTCTTCTAAGTCTTCCAGTCACTGGATTAGGGGTATCACGTTTGTCGTGTTAGTGACAGTTTCTCTCTTCATTCAGAGTTTAGTTCTTTATGATTTTACATGGTCAGTTTTTTTCTAATTAGGTAAACATAAAGTAATCAAACCTTTCTGAAAAAAAATATCATAAAGTTCAGTATGACAACAAGAAAGCTTTGTGGTGTTGTTTTTAGGAGTTTTTACGTTAATGCTCTTTTCAGGTGTTTCCCGCAGCAATGTTAACAGCTCCTTGCACTGATGATCTGCAGCAGTGAAGGTATATTAAACACACTATGAATGAACAGAAAAGAGAAGATAAGGATCGTGAACATGAACCACACGGAAACAGACACATCAACTCGAAGAGGCAAAAGCAATATATAGTTTTGCTTAATGCCTGGGTTTTTTTCTCAAAGATTACCTGCAGACATATTTGTGAATAAAAGCTGAATCACCTTTCCCAAATTCTGGAGCATCAATGTTGCGATTTCACAAAATCCTGCTTGTAGATCCAGAAGTCAAGCTTGGAGTTGAGCTAAGCACATAGGAACTTTCCCTCTTTAAGCAGATGGAGATGTAAAAACAGCCCTCTGGTGTCAAACTCTGCAACATCATAGTGACAAAAACATATTTTTGGTGAGTGTCAAAAGGAATTTCCTTTGAGATCCGGCTCTGTCACTACATTTTGAACATGCAGTACCAGTCACTCAGCCCGGGGATTGTTCCAAATTCCTACATCCTATTAGATGATGCATGTCAGGAAGTCACATTATGCATTTCCCAAGCCGTAAATGCAGCTCAATCTTCAGATCAGCTACATTTTTTCTGTGACTCGTGAGAAGACTGCAACTTTAACCGTGCAGCTCCTTTCAAACGTCAAGCAGTGGAGTTCACCTCCACGTCCCCCTCCTCGCTCTGGGAATCTGGAAAGACATTAGATTGGCAGGTTGGGCCGCTGTCAGTATCATCTCAGTCACCTGTCCTGCTCGGCAGCCAGCTGCTCTGCCTGTGATAAGACTGGAGTTTATTCTGAGGCTGAAAATACGGGACTCAGTCTGGCTGCGTGCCGATCGCTCGGCCTCTCTGTTTCCTCACAAACCAGAGCACAGATTTCTCACTGCCATTCAGTTGGCCGGGATGAGGGTGAACGAGCTTGTTTGTAAATCCTTTTGTAGTTTTTTCTGGTAATTCTTTTGAATATGTAGCTAATAAACAGCTTCAGTTTTATTTCTACAGACTCTTCCTGTCACTAAAGTTAAATAAAGGATTTGATTCACAATTAAATCTTAAAATAGGAAAACATCTGCTTGAGCAATGAAAAGGCCTTTAATGGCGATAAAGTGGAATCAAAAGACTCTGGTTATACAGTGAATACTTTAAATTGACATATTTATAAAAAAAGAATGAAACTTAATGAATGACTGAGTGAATGCAGAATTCCTGCCGCTCTCCTCATTTCTCACAAGTGTCAGCTACCTTCATATCCTCCTCCTCCTCCTCCTCCTCCTTCTTCTGAAATGAATGATGGTAAATCAATGATGCCAATGTCAGCCACCGACTGCATGACTGATCTAAATAAAATGGGCAAGGCTCCATTAGGAAACAAAAAGCTTGCTTTTATCCAGCAGGCACTCTCCGTTTCTCCCCTCCGTCTTCTGTCTTCTCCACCCTCCCCCTCTGCGTAATGCAGCATAAGCACAGCTGTCTGAAAGCAGCATAAAGGATGGACGTCTCTTACAGCAGCCAAGGGAAGAAGGAAGGAGGTGGGGAAGGCTTGGACCTGGGGGAGAGCAGTGCCAAGTGGGTGTGGCTTTTTTTTTTTTTTTGCCTCACACGGAGAAAACCCTTCAGCATCTTCTGAAGGCCATAAAAAACTGATCAAAGTTTCTGCTCTGGACTTCATGCTTTATGCTGGTCCCAAACTTAACTCTTTACCTCTTCAAAGACTATCAGAAGTAACACTTAAGCTCTTTTCCGAACTGAGCGGTACTGAGGTTAGTGCTCTCTGCCTTTGCAGCTATCCTTGGAAAACCCGGAAACTGTTCTGATGGTCGTCAAGCCACATCTTAACTGACACATACGGAGGTGTCAGAACTTGTCATGAGAGTTGTTGTCTCTGTTGTCTTGTTTTTACAGGGGAAAGAGTTAAGCCCAAACCTTTAATTACAACTTTGATGATAACGTGAACCTATTTTTGCCTTATTTCTGATTCTCCATTAACAAATGAATTAATAACTAATAACCACCAAAACTTTAATTGTCCTGTTAGACAATGGGAAATCTTTCCCTAAAGTTAAATTCAGTCAGAACCACCCATCAGAAGCAGATTGTTATTTCTATTCTGGGACATCTCTACATCCTTCCATGGAAAGCATAAGGCAGAGAGTGCAGCAGATAGACCCCAGCGCACAACAGGACTGTCCTTAATAATTTTGATTAAGTCAGGTACAGCAGAAAGGGAGGAGCTTGGTTGCAAAGTGGTAAGCAAACGCCTGCTGCAGCAGTGGACGTGCTGAGGAAGCTTAAATAGCACACCCACTAGGAGATTCATTAGTAGGATGTGGGTCTGGCACTGAGATCTGTCAGAACAGTGCCTAAGCTTGACTTCTTGGCCCACCTGACTCAAACCTCTGTCTTGGGCTGCAAATTTCAAAGCCTGGGACCATAAAACCTAAGTTACCTGCATTCAGTAAATTGTTTAAATGCAACAAATTCAACAATATTCAAGATAAAAATGAATGCATTTAAGATTAAATATTGCATTTCTTTTCTGATGCTCATAAAGTGTTCAGTCTTTCTTGCTTCTTATAGAAAGAATCTTAGAGTTCCTGAAGCATTGCTTAGAGGTCCAAAGTGATCATGGTGGTGCTTTAACACACTGTCACTGTAGAGGAAATCTGTCTGCTTCTCTAAGCACAGATTAAAATCCTCAGACCCTCCCTTTACTTCCATACTTATTACCATATTCTGTTGGTCAGGATGAAGGGGAAAAGAGCCAGTGTGTAATAAGACATATTAAACGGTTTCCCAAAGATCAGTTCGATTTTCAGCTACACTCAGAGCTTCTGACGGTTTGTGAAAGCTGAGAAAGAAAAATGAAATCCACATGCCAGCATCTTTCACCATTCACATAATTCATGTTAATGCTTATTGCATATTGATAGATACCTACTATTTCACAGCAAAAAGACCAGTGTTAAATGAACTCCCACGGAGTCATTTTCAACACTTTTCGTAGGTTATATAGCTCCACACCCTTTAGAGTTAAATCAACATTTTTGAAATAGTTAAAATATTTAACACTGTGCCAGAGTTCATGTTTTAACTCTCAAAACAGAGTTAAAATAACACTCTCTAGACTAAATTAGTGACTCTGCTGAGATACAATTTTTAATCTTCTGGTTAGTGTTGGCTTCACTACCTATAGTGTCAGACTTTCTACACTGAAGTGTTATAATTAAATTCTGAGAAATAATTACATTGCACAAAATATTTTTTCCCAAAATAACATTTATTTTGTTTTCAACAAATTGTGAATGAAAGTAAATTGTACACTGTCTCATCTGAAACATTGTATATCAAACCTTTGTATATCAAAAAGTTTATAAAACTTTAGATCTGACATTTAATACAATACATCTCTCCTTGGTATGTACAACTCTGACATAAAAACATGTCATCTTCAACCAAAAGTAAATCACTTATTTGGCAAAAATAGGCATGTCTTCTTCCACTGTACTGCAAATAAGAAGTCCAGCTTTATATTATCTTGGGACAAATTAAACACAAAATGTGCTTTGAAAAGTTCATCAAATGCTCCAAGTGAGTAGCTCGCCTGGCATGGAAGGAGATGCTTATCCATGGTGATGTAGAAGGTGTCAATCTTGCTCTTCTGATGCCTGACAGCGAATCAACAAGGCCTGCTGACCTTGTTGATTGCAGAGATGCTCTTCCAGACTGCAGCATGACTGGGGTGACATAAGGAAAGTGAAAATTATTCACAGAAATTATTTAGAAATACAGAAAAAAAGTAGAAGAAATTGCTCAAAGACCTCCATATTATTGAAATTTCATGATATAATTACCTTATGAAAGACTACAAATCACTGACTTGTATCACTTGCGCTGATTTTTGGAGACCTTTGTCCTCCTGGTGGTGGTGGAAGGAGATGTAAAAATAACAGTGATGTCATTTCTTGTTCAAAGGCTGAAGAGGAAAAGACACAAAATTAATACCATTTCATTAAATGTACTGATCTGTTTTACAATGAAAACGGGAATGTTCAGAGACGTATGAGTCTTCCATCTATTGTTGAAAGTTATCAAAAAGTAGATTCATTTTTAGAGATACACAAGAAGAAAAACAATCTTTGGATTATTAGTTCAGGATCATCATACAAACAAAACAGACAATGCTTTGTTTGACTTTATATTTCAATCTAAGATCAAAACTAAAAAAAAGTGTAAAAAGATTTAATTTGTCCTAATTGTATGAATTTAAATGTTAAAAAACACAGAAACAAATGTTTGTCCCTGAATGCAGCTTTAACCTTTAATGTACAAAAAAATGAAGCAACTGGCGTTGTCACCATCATTGGAGAATACTGTTAACAGCACGTTGCCTTGTCCAACAAGATAACTGAATATTTTGCCATCAAACTGTCCCCATTGCAGGCAAAATCTCTCAATGACTGGGAAAAATGGTACAAAGAAACTTATTGTGCTTCTGGTGTCAGCACTTAGTCTTACTTACTTGAGTCTTGTTTTATATGGTGTTCAACAATTTGTTAATACAAACAACACCTTTGTAAAAACACAAACCCGAATATACATCAATGTAAGATGCTCCTACAATATGTATTAATATATTATTTTTTAATGTATACTTTATCCAAGATAAAGTAGAAATAACCTACAAACCTTTTATATTAAATTTCAGAAAGTCATATTGTCCTTCATCCTCATTTAGCTTCACATACTTCTGCTGTTGATTATACTTAAACTGGACCAACATTTTTCTGAAAAATGTAGGATTTAAATTTTAAGAGGACAAAGTAAAACCTACTCTGAGTCATTCATATATTATATGAAAAAGTGCATGTTTGAATACTTTTTTGCAGTTCTTTTGATGTCAAACAACATTTCCAAATCCACAAAAAATGAAACAATAGAGGGGCATTAAAGCCAGCCTCAGCAGTTTACTTTCTTTTGTTTTTTTCATAACTAACAGCTGGAAAGGGGTCTGTAACATTGATATAGTTAGAGACTATTAACAGTTTGCATGAACTCTTTATTGCTAGCTACAAAAGCCAGCATATTTTCTTTATTTAAAATGTTTAAATGCACAAAATACATTTTATAGCACCAGTTTCTAGCTATCTTACTAAGTTTGACTTAATTCCACTTACCCTGTAGAACTGCATGCAGGTGCAAAATCAGTACTGATCTTCCATGAGGCTCCAATGGATGAAGAAAAATGCACTCACGGGGGGGTGGGGGGGACTGGGGGGGTTGGGCTTAACTTGAGTTCAAAATTAACTCTATACAGAGTTAAAGTTATTAAATTAACTCATGGCAAAGTTAACATTTTAACCAACCTCTGTGCAGAGTTTAGAAATTTAGAATTTAGAAATTTCTCTTTTAAGAGTTAAATCAACACTGATGGAAAATATTTTGTCAAATAACTCCAACATTGAGTACAATTTAAATCAGAAAGTGTTTAAATCACACTGTGAGGGTTAAAATCAACTCTGAGACATTTACCCAAGCACATTTTAACACAATTTTTGCTGTGACACTGTGAAACACATACCGGAGGGCCTGTATGGCCTGTATCAAGATGGACATCTTCAGATGACATTTATCTTCAGTTGCTCTGTTAAAAAATTAAAAAGATTTTCTCTGCTACGGAAAATAACATGATTAGTGAAACAAAGGTGAGACCACAGAGGGGCTGCCAGCCCTGCTGAAGGGAGGCACTAAGAGGGTTTTTCTCTGTAATCAGTGCAGTCAGTGACCGTCTCAGGCAGAGAGCTGAGGCTGATACAGCAGTAAGACAGCAAAGAGATCATTAGGAATCAGAAAACTCTGAAAGGTTTTCAAATTCTAATTCTGTTTCAAATTAGCTTGATGGTATTTATCTGATACTTGCATATGCATATGTATATGTATTATGTATTATGTATTATTCAGTCAATTACAATATCTCATTTACAAAATTAATCTTCAAGCCTTTGGGCCACTTAAATTGCAAAATAAATTATATTACTTTTTGCACTTGAAGATTTTCAGCTACTTCTGATTGTGTTTTTCAGTGCACAGGGGAACCGCCACCCTCTCTACTTTTAAATTTAGCCTTAAAAATTTCTTTTGATAAGGAATATAGTCAGGGCTGGATCATGTGACCCTGACTACTTCCTTAGGCTACGTCCACACTAATGCGTTTTTGTTTGACAACGCATCTTTTTTTCTCCGTTTCACCCTCCCGTCCACACTGAGACGCGGAGGGAAAACGGAGCATTTTTGGAAACGCTCTAAAAAACGCATCAGTTTGTAAACGCAGCGTTTTGGCGTAGTGTGGACGGCCAAAACGGAGACTTTTAAAAACGATGACGTATGTTAGTCATATGATGCAGTCATGTGACCACTTTAACCAAGATGGTCAGACGGCATCGTACCGCAGTTGTTTTGTTTGCTCAAAGTTTTTAGTGGCTGTATTGAAGACTAATATGTACTAATTTGTGACTCGGAGCAACATCTCCACCTCATTATCATTCCATTTGACACATTCGGTGCTTTGTCTCGCCATTTCGCCGCCCGTTTTA
>VUQR01035604.1:90020-102227 GCA_015108515.1 Hemichromis elongatus
GCCAAACTTTATATGAACATAAACACTGGCAAAAGAAATGAAAACAGCCAACTCACCATGAGACTAGATAGATAGATAGATAGATAGATAGATAGATAGATAGACTTGAGGTGCAGATAAATAAAAGCGCCACAAGTCCCAAAACCAGTAGAAATATCAAAACACACTTTTCCAGAGCTGGAATGTTTTTGGTGAGGTCATGTAATCATACCATAAAACATCACACACTAGTCCTCTTAATCTGGGACACTTCATTCAGGTAGGCAATGAATAACTTGGTTCCCTCGATATAATTGTACCTAGAAGAGAGAGAGAGAGAAAAAAATATGGTTGGCAGAGTTAAAGGTCCCGTCTGTTGGGCTGAAAGTTTCCAAGTTTCTTTAACATAAATCCAATACATTCTTCACTATTATTCGCAGCAACAGATGGGTACATTACACCTTCTTAGAAGTCCCCAAAGCATTGTTCCACTTTGCTGCTCTGGCAGCTTATAAGACTTACAAAGCCTTCTGGAAACAGACCAGCATGTCTTTATATCTGCTGCTTAAGACTCACAGCATTCATCTAATAATCAGAGAAATATGCTGTGACCTTAAATAGCTTTAACAGTCTTTTCTGATATTTCTCCATTTGCCCTTGTGGCTGCATTACAAATCAGCCTCTAAAATGTGTCTACTTGGCTCTGCTTTATGTTATAGTGTTAATGTCTGTTCCTGTGTCTAGGTCCTGTGTGGTGCCTCAATGGTGGTTAAATGATTTTCAGTTTAAGGTTGTGGATGGTTCTAACAGACTACAAAGCTTTGTCCCTCAGGCTTCTCTCTTCAATATTGTGTTGTACACTCAGAAAGACTCAGGACAAAAGAAGCTGCTCTCTTTAAAAATTTCTGTGAAATTAATAAAACTGCAGAAGTGTACAGCGGGTACAGTCTAACCTGCTCATTTTCTCATTCTGAGAGTGCAGACCATCATCAAAGCCTCCGATGGGCATCATGATGATACTTTTTCCCGTCACATCTTGGAAGGTCCTGGCAATCGGAATGGTTCCACCCTCACGGATTAGATCGGGATCCATGTTGAAAACTAAAGGTAGAGCAAAGACAGAACATTTTCTGCTAGTAAAGTGGACATGAGTGGGAACTATCCTGGCATGTTTGAATGACTAATTGTGAAAATTAAAAGACTAACTTTTCTTTTCACGTTTACATTGTCTCACATTTTTTACATTTCTATAATATTAAACAAGGACAGATGAAAACACATTGTTTCTTTGGCTACCATTCGAAACACCTGCAGGGTATTCACACTATAAAAAACACACTACAAAGGAATGAAGCTATACTAATAATAAAAAGGATATAAAAGTTAGCCAATATCCTAAGGCTGTGTGAAAACCACTGAAAATGCATTTCTTGTGTTTGTACTAAACTTAGAGCTCAGGGTTTTATATTTTTGAAGAAGATTTGAAGCAGGAAGAGATACAGTAAAAATCCTGGTGGCCTTACAGTGCTAGCCCTCAGCCTCTTAGTAGATACCCATATACTGACATATTTTCAGTTTCACAAGATTTTCGAAAACATGACCTCTGACCTTGGCCTCGAGGTCAAGGCCACTGGGATTTGATCTCATCCAAGATTTTAGTACACACACCTATGATGTCTTCAATGTTCAATGTTGCCTACTTCTTGATCATACAACAGACTCTACATTACTTTGTGTGTTTATAATAACTATGACCACCAAGAATCATTTTCAAATATGATGAAAAACAGATGACTGCTCCTTCCTGATGCTGTTTCTGCTGGAGGTTTCTTCCCATTAAAAAGTTCTTCATTCCCACCGTTCCAACCCACTTCTTTGATGTCATCAGTTTTCTTTAATACTCTAGAGCAGGGGTCCTTGAGGGCCGCTGTCCTGAAACTTTTCCATGTGTCCCTGTTTGAACACACCTGAATAAAATTTGTTGGTCATTAGGAAGACTGTATAGAACTTGACTGGATGCTGAGGTGGCAATTCAGCCATTTGTTTCATGTTACAGCACCTCATGAGTGAATTTACATGGTGCAATACAAGTACTTTTAGAAGTACAGTTTTCCAAACACTTACATTTACTTTAATGTACTTGTTAGGTTAGGGATTGCCATTCAGCATGCAGTCATGTTCTATAGAGTCTTGCTAATGACCTACAAATTTTATTCAGGTGTGTTCAAACAGGGACACATGGAAACATTTCAGGACAGCAGCCCTCAAGGACTAGAGTTTGAGACCCCTGCTCTAGAGTCTTTCTCTTGAGGAGACTGTTATATAAGGAAAACTGAAGACTGCCACCCAAAACACAAATGTGATCATAATCATAACTAAGAAATAGTTGTTACTATTACTACTGGTTCCACTAGGTTTAGGATGTACTGCTGTCAAAGCAGAGTGGCCTTATCTCAACAAAAGTCATTTATAACTGCTGTGGGACAGGGAAAACAGTATCAACACAATGTCCCATTGCTTTATTAGATCATAAAGGTCTATTTAAATGACAGAAAACTAAAAAAAATTCAAATCACTCATTAGCTTTGCCTAGTAATGTCAACATATGAAAATGAGCATTATTTGGGTACAAACTGTCAGTAATTGGCTGGCTTCTAAAAGCTAGTTTTGGTGAAAATTTATTTGCAGTTTATCAAACTTAAGACCCGATAATCTGATAGCAACATCACCACTGATTACTTACATCTCAGAGGGTAAAGTAAGGTGAACAATCAATACCTCTCTTAATAGCAGCCTTTCCAGCCTCGTAGATTGGATGGTTAGTGTCAGCCAGCCAAGGTTTGGCTCCTATAACCATTGTGACTTTCAGCTTGTTGGGACTTTTTCTTTTGGCAAACACAGAGTGAAGGTAGTCTGTTACCTGAAGAACAGCACAACAAGAAAACAACAGAAGCAGTTTACAAAAAGGAACTGCAACAGCACAGAGCACGTATATAATTTTCATGTATTTTACCTGTTTCTTGACTGTAGCAGGGTCCATGTCAGGAACTTGTCTAATTGAAAATTTAGCAGTAACCTTAGCAGGAATGACAGTCTTAGTCCCAGGGTCTGAAAAGGCCCCCTCAATACCGTGAATGGAAACTGTGGGGTAGCGCCACATGTGAGCCAACAAGTCCACCTTTGGGAGAGGGATATAATTCTTTATTTTCAGTGTTTTATGTAAGAAATAAAGCCATATGAGAGACTTGTTTAAACAGCAGTAAAAATGACTTCAAGGTTCTTCACAGTAGTATTAGAAGCCGAGGTAATGACAATATAATTTCTGGATTGTACTCACCTGATCTTAATAGTCTTCTCATACAAAGAATGACTTACATTACCTTGTTGCTGTACATGAGCTGGTTGACACCAATCTTATTTTTGTAGTTGTCCATGTCAAACTGGATATCCTGGTACATTTTCCATTCTTCATCAGAGAGGGGAGCTACAGCCTCTCTGATCCCAGGAATCAGGATCTTTCCGCTGGGGCTGATCAGTGTGTCTAATGGAGTAATAATAGAATGATGTTATTGTTAATGGAACAAAACTTAGATTTTGTTCCATTAACATTTTAAAATATAAAATATATCAAATATTTAATGATTTGCTTAAAGACTTCAGTAGGGAAGATTCTTTCAACCATGTAAGGTCTAAAAATCTCTATTATGATTACTGATTATATATTATTTGAAAATTTAAAAAAAAAAGTTCCCCCACTCCCAAAATCAGCGAACATTATTTACATATTTCATCTAAATCTTGGATTTTATTTTTTTATTATGTTTCTAATCTCTGACAATAGATTAGGCCACACAGGGTTAAGCACATGCTGATGATACCTGATCCTCCTGATGCTGGAGTTCCACTGATTAATCTTACATGCCTCTTATGCCTGATCCAAGAGAATGTAGCTTACTGAATATTTTTATTAAATGTAATGTCAGCTGAAGATGTCAACAAGGAAGTCTTGCATTGTTAAAGACACAAGACAAAGATGACGAATATACAGTATTGCTGTGACTAGACACCAGCACTGCTTATTGTCAGCTGATTTTGTCAGTTTTACAAAACATGAATTTGCTTGTGAATATGCGCTAATGATCTAATGAACCAAATTAACGAGTCCTAATAACTGAAATAAAATGAAAGGCCTTTTCTTACTACTAAAATCCCAATCACCTTCGATGTAAAATAGTCAAATTAAAACCAGAGGTTGAATGCATGTTTAGTTTAGTTATTAAGGTAAACTTAAACTTTAAACTTGACTGAGATATAAAGTTGCAGGTGTGGCCATCCTGGCCAAAGCTGGCAGTAGGCAAGAAATAGCGCTACAAAAATGTATCAAACTGTAAATAAAAAACTCGGTGCAAATCTTTTGCTCAAATGCTTCATTTAATCCATGACTGTGTAGCACTCAGTTGTCACCATGTAAGCAGTTTAATGTGAGTCGGAGTCTGAGACTACACAGACACGAATGCTGTGGCCCGGTGCCGCTCTGAGCTGGCAGCCAATATTAGCAGCTCCGACCTGACCGAGTCCTTTTTTTCTCTTTTTTGTTGTTATTGTGTTTCTTGTTCTGTTTTTTTTTTTATTGTGGACTGTACTACTCAGTTTTTGGTAATCAGTGTCCTTCATGTAAATATGAAAAATTGTGTATGTCTCTGTTCTGTGTCTTGTGTACTGTTTGTTTGTATATGTATCTTTTTTGCTGCTCTTACACCCAAATTTCCCCTTGTGGACAATTAAAGGATTATTCTATTCTATTCTAAAAACAGACATGGGCTCTCATGGGATCCACCCAATCTTAAATCTTCACTCTAATCAAACTACAAGGGAATGTGATGGACTTTCTTGAAGATTTTATTCAAAAAACAACAACAACAACAACAAAAAAACAACAACACAGGCAGTTGGCTAGAAATTACTAGTGCTGCCCAATCACATGCAAAGTGTTAGGGCAATGTGTGACCAAAGCACAAACTTAAATTCAAGCTCAATGAATGAAGGTCACAGTAATAATTAGTATCACAAACTAATCACCTCCTGTTAACAATTTTATTTCATGTTTTGTATAAATAATTAGATTTATAAAAATATAGAACTGTGCATACTTTTATACTTTATTTGAAACTAATTTTATGTTATTACTACAGCCCATATGCAGTTCCTACATAACCCACAAGGGGGCACCAGCCCACACTTTGGGACTCTGGTCTTCACCATCAGAACAGAAAATTTTGCAACAGAAAATTTTGCAGCGGGGCACAAACCTGAGAGAATGCTGATATGCAGCCAGCACATTCTCCTTTAAAGGCTCACTGCCTCTCTCTCACACACACAGACACACATTCTAGCTTGTACAAAATCACATAGCCATCAACACACATATCTCCTGTCTCCAGGAAATCCAGTGCTGTCAGAACTATTTTTGGGTAATACTGACATAGCACAGGCTTCCAAGAAGACGTTCTTTTTTGGGGGGCCTTTTTCAGCTTTATTATATAGATCAGTGAAGAAACAACAGGAAAGTGGGGACAGAGAGAGAAGAGGTAAGACATGCGGCAAAGGGCCGTAGTTTGGACTCAAACGCAAGCCAGCCGCTCTCAGACATATTGCATGTGGGCAACTGCTCAAGACACACAGCTAGACCAAAACCCTAAGAAGACATTCTTTCTGGAAATGTGTTTTTTTTTTTAGAATAGTGGGATTCCTTGTGACAAAGGGTTTAAAATGTTTGAAAGCACTAAAAGTTAACCTTATCACCACTGGGTTCATGTAAACCCTGCTGAACAAAATCAATGAAACAGTGATTTGTCAGCAATAGACCGAACGCTGATTAGCAATCTGTCTTCAGTGTTATCTGAAGGTAGGAAAAAGATTTCTTGTTGCAGAGAGTTCCTCCAGTTTCCATTTGTAGTCATTGCTTCCAGGGAACTGGAAATGCAATGTTGAGAGTACTGAATATATTTTCTGACAACAGTTTAGCTTTTCCATTTTATTTAAGTCTGTGTCTTGATGCATGCTCAATAATTTAGGTAAGTAAATCCCAGAAGTTTGATTCTGTTCATCTGAACAGTGGGAGAAATGTTTGGTCACTCATCCAAGTGACTTCTTCAGTCTCAGCTGACTGCAGGTTTCCTCAGCCTTATGAACGGTACATTTGCAAAATAACTGAAATTAGTCCACTGAATGAACAATGGGCTGTGAGGTCAGTTCCTTGACTATTTAAGTCTAATGTAATAAAACAGAGTGCTTCACTGGATGTTAGCTTGGGCTGAATGCAGCCCTCAAGAAACTTGAATTAAGGGCAGATAACAGACCTTTTACTGATGAGCCAAAATTACTTTTAAAAAGATAGTTTCCTAGTGCTTCCAGACTAAAGGATAAAGAGAAGCAACTCTCACAAACATTTAAGCTTGTTAGCAGTGAGTCACTTTGCCAGACAGTGCACAGAACAGATCCCATTTGCACCAATGCTTGTATAGTGATAACATCTGGTTGTTATCTTTTATCAGGGCACAACTAACACGAGTTGATAAATTAAGACAGATATTTTACCCAACTTAGTGGGCCCTAATTAATTAAATCTTGCTAGTTGGACCCACTTTTGCCTTCACATTTGCTTTAATTCTTCATGGAATTCCTGAGATTTTGGTCCACATTAACATGATTTCATTTCACAGTGTTGTGAATCTTCCACATCCTAAAAAGGTGCTCTATTGGACTGTGATCTAGTGACTTTGAAAGCCATTTGAATAAAATTAAGTTATTATCATGTTCAAGACACCAGTGTCAGTGTCATGATGCGAGTTACTGTCATCTGGTTGGTTGATTATATATTTGTGTCATTGACCAGGTGTACCTACAGTAACAAAGTGGCCACGAGTGTGTATGTTGAGTGTGTTGGAAGTTGGTTTAAGGAGTGACAAAAAACAAATCATTAATCATTAATCATTAATAAAGCATTGCACGCTGAGCTGAATTCAAATATAAGACTCACCGAGAATTCCAATGAGGTCGGTCATTGGTTCAATCACAGTGCCTCCATAAACACCAGAATGCAAGTCCTGCTTTGGTCCTTCAACCTGCAAACAGCACAAATCATGACCATAAAGACTGGAGGGTGACTCTTTGAATAAAGAATGGCTGCATGCTTTTTGATACAGCACCTCAGCAAAGAAGTAGCAGTTGCCTCTGGTGCCGTAGGTGAGGGCGGGACGTCTGCTGAGCCAGCCACAGTCTGAGATGATGATGTAATCCACTTCTGAGAAGAAGGTGTCTCTCTGGGCCAGGATCATGGCATCCAAGCCATTAGAACCCGTCTCCTCCATGCCCTCTATGACAAACTTCACATTCACTGGGAGATCCTGTGAATGTGGGAACAGCTCCATGATATGTTTGGTAGGAAGCAAACAAACAAGCTTTATCATTTCCACAAAAACCTAAAGTGGTCTTTTGACACTGTTAGTGATAAGCTTGTTTGAATCAGTCTTCCCAGGGTCCACACCAACAATTTCTTCTTCCACAATGCACTCAGCATCTGACTGAGGCCTTCTGATGTGTATGTATGGCTGCATATTTTTAACATGACAACAAAGCAGAATGGACGGCAGGAACAGACAGCTGTAGTGACTCCACAAAACTGACATGCACTGACAAGACAAGTTAGTTTGCCTTAGACTTAACTCTACTGCCTCACTAGCCTGAGGATACTCACTTTGGTCCCGTTATATCTGCTGAGTACTTCACTCAGATTAAAAATTCTTCTCCAGCAATAGAAGTTATTTCTTGAATCAAGCCTGCTGAAGGCACCTCTATCTGTTCCCGCTCTTTACATTTCAATTTTTTCCATACAATAAAAGCCTATCTAACAATATGGTGAACTTAGTCTCTTACCATACTGAGAGCCTGGTAAGCCTCCACAGCATGGATCCAGGCTAAAACTGGGGCCTTGTTGTCTGATGCTCCTCGTCCATACAGATTGCCTAAGGGTATAAAAATTACAATATCACTGTATTCATTTATTATGTAGATAAAATGTTTGCATCCTGTTTTTCATCCTACATTTTTAAATGTATCTATATGCATCAATGTAGCCTCATACGGGAAAAGCATCACCTTCCAAATCGCTTTGAATTAAAAACCATTGTATAAAGTGGTGACAAAGGTATTTAGACTCTTTACATGAAACCCCAAAAAGTTGATTCTAGACATTGCATTTTTAATGAGAGAAGAGTATTGACAACCATGCAAGTGACTTGTTCAGTCTCAGTTCCAGGTTTCCCCAAGAAACTCAGCTGCCCATTGTTCACTAGTGGTGCTAGTTTCAGTCATTGTGCAAATGTACTGTTTATAAGGTTAGTGAAATGTGCGGAGAATGAAGAAGTCCCTTGGATAAAACGTTTCTCCCACTGAAAATGCTACTTCCAGATGAACAGTCTCAAGGGTGCTCTGTGGTCGATATACTTTATATAGCTTGGTGGTGATGAGTAGTTGTTACCCTGCCCACTCACTTTACCAATCTGAGCCATGGTCTGAGTAACCCTCATCACTCAGGCCACTCACATGTGGACTCTATACTCCACTTTGCTCTCCAGTGTGTGCCATTGTCTTATTTTGTGAATAGTCCTCTAGTTTCTATATATTTCTCTTGATTTCAGATATTTATTCAGTATGTTATTTCTGCACAGTTGATGTGGAGCACCCATAATTTCCTTATACATGCTTCTCTTATTCTTTTTTGGCTGCATCATTTCATCACATCAGAATATTCTAGCTGCTTAGTTCAGCATTTACACTTCACTAAAGGTTTACCAAGACATGTTCCTCTTTTTTAGAATCAAATGAAATCCCTGAGGCTCTTACCATTGATCTCAGTCAGGTTGTATGGATCTGTTGCCCAGCCGTCCTCCAGCTTTGCTGGTTGGACATCCACATGGCCGTAGATGCAAACTGTGTTCTTGCTGGAGTCATTACCAAACTGAGCCGTCACCACTTTAGGCAACTCTAATGTCTGGCCATCAGGAAGCTGCGCATACATCAGAATATTCGAGATCAGCACACAATTTCTTTTCCATCCATCTATCATATGTGTCATCCATATGTGTATTACAAAAGAATTTCCCTCGGGATAAATAAAGTTCTTCTTATCTTATCTTATCTTATCTTATCTTATCTTATCTTATCTTATCTTATCAATCATTTTGATTTTAAAGTCACTTCTGTTTTCAGAGTGCTTGCAATAGTATTCAGCTGGCTACACATTCAGTCTATTGTCTCTCTCACATATCAAGGGAATTTCAACAATGCACTGTGTGTGAAACTATAAAAGCGATAATCCTCCAGAAGGCCAGAAGATCTGTTTTACTGAAATAAACACACCACTACACTGTAGTGCGTTGTCAGAGAATCATCAGCTATTGTTTTTACCATTCACCCTGGCATTATAATACAGTAATGGTTCACACTGGGTGCTACCTAATTAACGGTAAGAAGCTAAGCTGGTGCCCTCTAGTATGGCATCTCTCTCTCTCTCTCTCTCTCTCAAACACACACACAGTATGAATAATGAGTGTTGAAAGAGACTTTGTTGTGTCTCAGTCAGTAATAAGAAGGCAGAGTTAGTCCTGACTGCTCTGTTGCTTTTGTGAAGTTTGCCAATGAGCTGACGTCTGTGTGAAATCCACCACATTTACCAGCCAATTAGACTGACAATTAGGTACAGAGCTCCAATATATCAACAAGCAATTCTAAAGCGTGGGGAGGGGTGGTATTACAGAGAGAGGCGGTTCTTTCACTGACTTCTTGTTCTCCGATATCCACCAGCTGTACAGTCCCTCCCATCAGCTGGAGTTTCTGAGCCACAATCTCCATCATACGGTGCAGCTCTGGTCTCTTTTGGACATTACTGGAGTCGCTTTCAATTGCAACCCAGTCCCTCAGTATCTGAAACACACAACCATTATCCAAAACATCGTCACTGGACTTGATATAATCCACCTTCCATTGAGTTCTATATTATTTAATACTCCAGCCCACTACTAGTGTCTAATTAGCAAAATGTGCACCTAATCCTAAAGACAGTGTTGCTCATTGGCAACACTGACATTCAGAAATTGTCATTTGCTTTATTGACACTTTTTGACTTTGGCTTTGATTATTTCAAGCACAAGAAGAAACCACCTTCCACCAACACTCATTCAAAGGACATTACATATTGCATTTCTACCTGTTGCAAAATCACTGTGATCAATATGTGAAAAACACACAACAAATTGTGAAATACTGTTGATGATTTATTCAAGTCTGCTGCAATGTCTTAGAATAAGCTGAATATAATAAAACCAAAACTCATATATTTTGAATCTGTGTAGGGTTAGGTTAGGATTAGGGCAGGCACTAGGGTTGTTACTGATAATGATTTTGATTTTGTTTGACTCATAAACTCAAAGATTAAAGTAAATTTTCTAAACCCAATACACCTAACAGCATAAATTACAGCAGTTCTAGAATTCAGAGTTCAGTGCTGCTAGAGAAAGGAGCAGATATTTGTACCTCCACATATTCGTTTTGGTGGCTGTCAACATACTGCGCCAGCTCCGTGTACTGGAAAGCATGGGCAGCAGAAATGAGCAGCAGGACGGAGGGCAGGACTTGAGGGTTCATCTGTTACATGAGTCAGAAAAAAAATCATTTAAACCACACACACAAAAAGATTACTGCTTTATTACACTAGATGTGTGTACTTGGAAAGCTCCCACAGTCCAAAACACAAAAGATTAAAACTTTCCAATTTATATTAAATATTCAAAAAACACAAGTTAGGCCTTTCAACTTCATACCTGGGGTCGAACTTAAAAAGAAGTACAACCTCGAATCGGGCAAGTACTCCATAAAATATCTTGGGGTGATATTATGCAGAGACGATAAAATGCTTTTTGAAAGGAACTATGGCCCATTAAACTAAAAAATTATGTTTGATTGAAGAGGTGGAGCCTCATTTTAACTTTGGGACTAATTACCAAAGAATAGGGGTGGTCTATCTTTACCATGTCTGAAGGACTATTATTATTCTGCCCAGCTAAGACCATTAGTTTATGTGATTCTTTGTTTAAATCTTGGTGTAAAGACGTAGAAGAACGAGCTACTAATGGCCCACCAATCCAAGCCATGATAGCGGATGGTAAACTAAAGTCGCATTTGAAAGATCCTGGTAATCCCTGGATAAAATCAATTTTTAAGATCTAAAAGGAGGTGTGCAGAGAGAACAAGCTAAACAAGGCAGAATTGATGCTAAGATGATGTGCTTTTGATACAAGGTTTCCACCCAACCAGGGTGACAAAAGATTTTGAGAATGGATGTTGAAAGGCCTTATTTGACATTCAATCGTAAGTGGGAGCTAGGAGATTTTAAGACTCTTAAGGCAAAACATGGTTTAAACAATCAAGATTTCTTTAGATACCTACAGATGAGAAACAGATATAAGGAAAATGTAGGGCCCAGTCGGGAGGAGAAATGAAATGAACAGAATTCTACATACATTTCAAATTGCTTATAACATTAAAACTGTGATTCGGAAGATTTTTGCAAAGCTCTATCAAGGATTTCAAGAAAATAAACCTACCAGTATTTTGTATGTTAAAAAGAAATGAGAGAAAGAAACAGGCTCAGTAATAGATGACAAAAGTTGGGACCTGTTATGTTAAGTGCAATGGTAAACAACCTGCTAATTCAATTGGAGAGAGTTTGGCTGGAAAAATATAATTTGTTTCTTTCTTACCCCATACCAAAAAAGCCACCAAAATGTGAGCACAGCTGCTGGAGATTATGTGGCAATCAAAAGGCCAATCACTACCATTTATTCTGGCCTTTCCCCAAAGTTAAAGTTAAGTCTGGTAAGATATTCATAAAAGCTTGGAAAAGATTTTCTGTGCCGAAATCCCCTTTGATTTCTTACATATGTACTCAGGCCAGAAACCCCTAAATATAACCACTCCAGCACATAAACACCTACTAAGAATTATTTTAATGTCGGCTTAGAAAACATTGACTAGGAATTGGCTGCAAATATTTTCTTGTTGTTTTTGTTTTGTTTGGGGTTTTTGTGCTATTGTTTGTTGGTTTTGATTGTTTTTTGTTTCTTTTCCTACTATTAAAATATTGTTCAGACATATATTCCAAATAAACAC
>VUQR01035604.1:102247-120661 GCA_015108515.1 Hemichromis elongatus
ATTATTATTTTAATTTTTTTTTTTTTTTCTTTATTTTTTTTTTTTTATTTCCCCCTCTTTTTTTTTTTTTTCCCTTTTTTTTTTTTTTTTTTTTTTTTTTTTTTTTTTATATTAAAAATTTTTTTTTAAAAAAAATATTAAAAAAAAAAAACCAAAAAAAGGGGGGGGGGGGGGGGGGGGTAATAATAATAATACTAAATTATAGAAATGAAACTGGGAACTATTACTTACATTTTACCACATTTCTGAGAAATTGAAATTCTATTTGCATATGTTGACCGACATATAGCTATTTGATTTTTGTCCCCATGTTTGTTGTAAAGTTGCTTCTGTAAATTCTTTGTAGAAGATCATCAATTAAAACTACAATTTATTTTTTTTTAAACTTTCCTATTTTAAGTTTTTGTCACATTTGTGTTAATCTTTCTATCAGTTTAGAAAATATAATCTGAATGGGAGGACTTTAGGACTTCACCTTACTATGTCATATCCTAAAATCATGCATGTTTTAATTTAGTTTGATATAGAATTCACCTGCAAGCATTCTGAAAGTTAGCGACCACTCAGCAGATGTGTCTTACCTTTTCTCTGCTGGAAATGTGTAAGACAGTCTCCTCAGGCTCGCAGACTGTGGCCCTGTGCTGTTGACTGGATTTTTATACTCCCACCCTTCTTATCACACTCCTACCGAGCCCCAGGGTCAAGCAGCGAAACATTTCCTGACATAAAGCCAAGACAGCTGACAAAGCAAATTTTCTTGCTGAAAGTGCAGGAATTATGCTCTGATCTATTGATCTGACTCCAAGTATGTGTACCTGTGGGCGGGGAGTGGACCTGAGGAGTGCAGGGTCAGCGGGAACAAAGGAGCATGTGAAAGTCCCGTTGTTTGTGTTTTGGAATCTCCAAGCAAACCCAGCCATGAGGACAAAAACAGAGCTCAGCACAGCTTTGCATGTTCCATATTAGCCTGGTGTCCCGCTGTGGTGAACTTAAGGTCGACCATTTCTACCTGACATTATTACTCTAAGCTGGGATTGTCTGAACATATTTAATCCCGTCACCACGTCCTGTTCATTGGATAAATTGTCCTTGCTCAAAACATCCTGTTTCTTTTTGTGTGTCTCAGCATGAAACAGGAAAAGAGACTCAGGAGTTCTCACACTCAAAAAAATGTACGGGAGGAGGGGGGGGCTCAAGAAAGCCAAAAACAGCTGACAGCTTTGTTGTTACTTTGTTTACCTATATGCATTAATGCTCTTATAGTCTTTCTTATTTTCCATAGTCAATTGATAAAGTCATGTAAAAAAGAAGGTTTTTCCCAGGACTCTAATAAGAAGACTTCTAGTCCCTACATAGGAATTAAGAGGGTATGTTTCAGTGTGGAAAAGGGGATATAAAAACATTCATTCTACACTGAGAAATTCAGTTTATTTTTAAATTCAAGATAGATTATAAGTGAAAAGGATTCAAGACAGAGAAACCCATTTCTCTCAAAACAGAGAAAAACAATCAGAGGAAAAAAAAACAGGACCTACATCTCAGACTCGACAGGCCTCTTAACATGTTAAATGTTAAAGGGGGGGGGGGCATTATGACCTTGTTTCCTGCTTGGCCGTCACCTCCCCAAAAGCAGGATATCTTTAACTTTACAACAGGGCCCCTACCCAAACATTTACATCCCTGATAAGCCTTACTGTGTTAACATTCCACATGCATGCAAAATGGTGCTCTTACTATAGTAAAGTGAGAGAGTGATATTACTATAACTAACGTGATATGATTAAACATGTGATTATTACATAAGAAAAGAAATCTGCCATCACAAGAGTCAAATGTAACACCATCTGTTTAACAGACTAAAACTGTGTCATACAACAGGAAAACAACCCAAGCACAGCAACAAATCCACAACAGAATGGCGGTAAAAAGAAAAGAATCAAAGTGTTACACTAAATGCTGTGGCAGGTGAGCTGAGCTAAATGCCAGCAAACCTTAACTGATCTGAACTGAATCAACATCATGAAGATGAGTGTGCCAAACTTCAGCCACAATAATCAGAGCAACAGTAAGTAAGTAAGTAGGAAATTTATGACTGATCTACAATCACTGGATTGTCAATACTCTCCTAAGAGACATGAATGAAGTCTCCTTGTCTGACAAATGTGATGATGGTGACAGACAAAGAGTATTAGCACACAATGACTGCTCAGGAGAGTCTACCAAGAAAACTAGCAATAGAAACTGTCACGACTGGGGCAGCAGTCGTGTGGAGATGGGAAAAGGATCCAATTGCAGACGGAGGTGGAATGCGAGAGTGCGTTTATTTACAGTGAACAGGTTAAACAGAAGCAGGAGCAAAACAAAACATAAACTGGGAAAACTAAAGGGTGAATTAACCAGAAACAAACGGCACGGGGAACAGAGACGCAGACATTAACTGGAGTAAACTAAACAGACGATCCCATGACGAGCACACACTGACACCCACTATAAATACACACAAAAGGTAATCAGGTAATGACACACAGAAGGGGAGCACAGCTGACACTAATTCCACAAGACGAAGCAATACACAAGTTAACATAGTGACAACTGACACAGACTTTCAAAGTAAAACAGGAAATATAAACACAACAACACGAAGGGGGCACAGAGGGAAGAGCACTAGAACACTAACATAAGAACGACCCTAAATATGAAAATAGAATACAAAATAGGAATAAACACAAGATGAAGGAAAAGAAACACAAAACACTGGGTCACCAACCCAGGATCATGACAGAAACAATCATCAAGCTACAGTGGTGACAGTGGAAAGGAAAAACTCAATTTTAACAGGAAGAAACCTCTAGCAAAACCAGGTTTAAGGTGGGGTGGCCATCTGCTAAGACAGGTTTGGGTGAGAGGAGGAGTCAGGAAAAGACTCAGAGATTGATAATGAATAAATGCAGAAAGGTTTATAAATGGATAATGAGTGAAAAAGGTTACTGAATACTAAAAAAACATAATGTATCATGGGAATCCCCCAGCAGCCTAAACCTATTGCTGCATAATTAATCAGGGATGTCAGTGATTCAGCACTGACTATATGCTTTGCCAAAAAGGAACGTTTAAAACATAATCTTAAAAGTAGAGAGGGCATACTTCTCCCAAATCCAATCTAGGAGGGCAAGCAGAAAGGAGTCCACTCAGAAGCCATAAGAAGGTCATTCATAACCTTCAAAAAAGCTGTTTTTTTCAACAGGCATGTGGCGGAAGGGGCTTGAGCACCCGCCCTTTTTCCTGATGGGTCCCCAAATTGACCTTTTGTTAAGTCATTTTTTTATTTGAAAAAAAATTAAATGTGTTTGTGTGTGCAGAGTCCTGTTTGGCTAAAACAATAAAACGTGACAACAAAACCAGTAAGTAAGTGTAGTCTATAGCACACAGGAGTATTAGCTTATTGTGTAAGTAAGTTATCTTGCCATAGAATTGAAGCAAACGAGAGCGTTCTTTTTATTAATTGCACATGTAGTGCCGGTCATTACCCGCTAGCGAAATGGGTAAGGGTGTCATGAGTCTGTAACTCTGTCCACCGTTGTAGGGAACATATTATTTTTAAAGTAAATTACAGGGCTTTTTCTGCCTTTGGACTTATATTTCATGTATTTCTAATATGCTTATCCACATAAATATCAATTATTATAATTATGATAATTAAAAACACTGTGTTTTAAACAAAATACATTAAGAAAGATTATATTAGATTTATATTTAAAATCTGAAAAAAATGTTGATTTTATGCCAGCAAAATTATTATATCTCCACAATTTAAACATTTAATAAACTTTCTGCCTGCACAGAGTGGATAGTCAAACATACATTATTTGATATTTATTATTCATTTTTGTATTCTTTTTACTTTATTATTATGGCACTAAGAGTAAGCTCCATGATTAAAACTTGTGCCCATAGTATATACAGGTTCAAAATGTTACTGTGTGTGAGTGTGTGTGCGTGCACATGCGCGTGCTTTTTTTATACAGATATTTTTTTAATTATTACTCATAATATGAAACTGCCCAGACATGCTTTGTAAGAATGGTTCTATAACATTTTCTGTCATTACTTTATTATGGATAAGTGCGAGATATTTTAAGTGTGGACAATTAAATACTAGATTAATACAATAGCAAACTGTGCCTTGTTCTTAGACGAACAGCAAGTGAAGCACAGTGATAGCTCAGATGAGGAGATGGAAGGAGGAAGAGTAAGTTACAGAGTTTTTCCTGCCTTTCTGGAGGGTTTATATTTCATTAAAAGCTATCTAATATGCATGTCCACATAGTTTTGGATTATTGTAATTACAATATTATAAAAAAAAATACTGTATTTAAAAAAATACATTATTATACATTATACATTATTTTGTATACATATTAACAATATACATTATTGTTTCTCATGACATAACATTGTCCAGACATGCCCTGTAAGGACATGGGGAGGAAACAATGATAAAATGAGCTGTATGAGGCTACTAAAAACAGTGGATCTCTCAGCAGCTGAATTACAAAGAGCACAGGTAACATTAACACATGTACCAGTTGTTTTAGAGGTATTCAAGTATAATAATAATAATAATAATAATAATAATAATAATAATAATAATAATAATAATAATAATAATAAACAATTGGAACAAATGTTTTGGTTCTATAACATTTTTAAATGCAAGACTTTTTAAGTGTGGATACTTAAATAATAGTTTATTGCAATAAATTGCAGCAAATTGTGCCTTGTTCTCAGATGGACAGTAGATGGAGAGTGATAGATGAGATAAGGAGATGGAGGGAGGCAAAGAGTGAGTCACAGGCAGAGCCTAGTTATTTCTCACACTTTTGTTGCCCTATGATTCCAAGTGCTGTCACCAATCTTTGCATTTTATTATTATCTGATAGCACATGTGCAATCAGCTCATGTGCTATCAGGTAATTTTAATGTCTACAGTCTCAGATGAACACAGCCCTGCCCTCCAGCACTATCAGCAGCAGGAGCAGCAGCAACCCCTCAACAGCAACACTGTACCCCATCAGGTAAAACATAGGCTAGGTTTATTCTGCAGTGTCGACACCTGATGACAGTGATATAGTATGATGCCATCCCATATTATATTTTTGATGAATATGTGTTGTTGTTCTATTCTGTCTAGCTACTAGACAATCCTTGACACTTGATTATTTTTACAAAGGTATGCAGTAATTGAAGGGTTCCGGCTGTTATACAGTACTAATGGGCATTTCTTCAGAAAGTTCATTGTGAGTAGGGCTGGGAATCATCACTGATTTCTATAATCTATTCGATTAGATTCAATTTTGACTCAGACAGTCAGAAATATTATAATTCTGATCATTTATCAGTAGTAACACTTGTGAGACTTCACCAGAGGTATAAACATCACAGCAGATGCCTTTGTGTCAAAGTAACTGAGGGTAAAACACAGAAAAACATGAACGAGATTTGAGATAGACATTGTTTTTGAAGTACAGTGGGGTGATCATGGCTCAAAGCGTTGGCACTTCCTCTTGTAATCGGAAGGTTGCCGGTTTGAGCCCCGGCTCCGACAGTCTCTGTCGTTGTGTCCTTGGGCAAGACACTGCACCCGTTGCCTACTGGTTGTGGTCAGAGGGACCGGTGGCGCCAGTGTCCGGCAGCCTTGCCTCTGTCAGTGCGCCCCAGTATTTTCAGCCATGTTGGGAAAATTTACATTTGTATGAATATGTCTTTTGTAATTGTTTTATCTTATTCATCATCATCATATCAGTAGTTTATTTTTGAGTGTACTTTGCTTCATATTTGTCTGTTTTACCCTACTATTACATTTAAGTGGCTGTTGATAGAAACCAAAATATTGTTTTTGATATTTTTATGTTTTTTTATATATTGAGTTGCATAGACTCCACACTGGGATGATGCTGTATGTGTGTCCACTGCTGATGCTGTGTGTGTGTCCACTAATTTTGCTGCTACATTTTGCCTTTTAGAAAAAAAAAAGAAGGCAGTTTTGTAACGAGTCCCTGTTGGTCATTAAAGGCAATCTACCATTTGAAATGTGCTACACAAGCAGCAACCCAGGCACATTGCTGCCTCCGACAGGTCAGGAGTGCAAATTGTACGTATTTTTTCCATTCAAATTTAAACCTGCCCCAGTGGCTTGTGGATTTTTTTAAAATTTACACACCACTTTATAAATTTACCCGCATTTGGCTAGTGGCGGATGCCATTTTCCACCCCTGTTACCTGCCCACTTTGGCAGGCATTGTGGACACTGAGTAGCCTATTGCCAAATGGACTAACATTAAATACATAAAATATTCCTAGAAATTTATCCCAGCTTCTGTGTCCACTTTACCATAATCGTGTGAGTTAGGTGTTTGGTAAATTTAAAAGAGGATATTCTGTTTTATTGGGTCCCAGGTATCATCCCAGGTTCCTCATTGGACAGTGTTTATATCCGTTTACAGGAACTCAATTCTGGGCGGGAACGTTACATGACTTTTAAAATTAAAATCAATTTGCAGTTTACACTTTTTGATGACTGGTTTATTTAATAATAATTATAATAATGTTTTTCTTATTGATCCCCATGAGGAAATTCCTCTCTGCATTTGACCCATTCACTCTGTGAAGCAGTGGGCAACCACCAGTGCAGCACCCAGGGAGCAGTGTGTAGGGACGGTACCTTGCTCAGGGGTTCTTCAGGGTAGTCTTTCAGTGGACCGAACACTCGACCTTCAGATCACAGGGTCACCACTCTACCTACTGAGCTATCCCTATCCCAATTTAAGAGAAGAGCATCTTTTATAGTTGATCATTGGTTGAAAAAGGAGTTAATTATTTCATGTAAATCTTTTAAAATTTTATTTTATTTTATGTTTTTTGTTGACTGTTAAGTTTTTGTCAGCTAGTCTTCTGAGGACACTAGTGGGTAATACAGGCAGGGCAGTGGGCAAATGGCTCAGCAGGAAACACGCCGAGGTTTAAAAAGAAATGTGACTGTAAGAAATGTGCTAGATAAAATATGCTGGAAATGTTTGTTTCTTTAAAAGAAAAAAATATTTTAATTCATATTATTTGCTCTCTTTTTTTCTTTTTTGCCCTTATCCTCCTCTGTATATTTCCTCTTTTTTTAATCACAAGTTAGGGAAACAATCATGGAAAAGGCCCATCACAACTACTTTTTGGTGTGAACATAGAAGTATAAGAATCCCTACATAAGTTGTCTTTATAAGTTAAAGGAAAAAATTACAAAGAAAACATAAAGCCCCAACAATCAGATGACCCCATTTTAGCACACACTTTGGCAACAGTAGGAAGGAAAAACTCCCTTGTAACAGTAAGAAACCTTCAGCAGAATCAGGCTCAGGGAGGGGCTCTCTTCTCATGTGACTTGTCGGAGGTAAAGGGAGAAAGACAGGACAAAGATACACCATGGAGGAGAGCCAGAGACTAACAACACATTATTAAATGTTGAGAGTTGTATAAACACTGAGTGAAAAAGGTGAGTCAAAAATCAGCATCAAATCACTTTAACTATACTGATACAAGCTAGACGTATTGCAGTATAACTACAAGGAGTATTCAGGGTCACCTACCCTAAGTATATGCTTCATCATGAAAAAAAATGTTAAGCCTAATATTTAAAGTTAGAGAGGGTGTCTGTTTGGTTCCACAAAAGATGAAGTCTCCCATTCTACTGTTAATTACCCTAGGAACCCCCAGTAAGCCCACAGCCTAAGAGCGAAGCGCTCTAATGGGGTAGTCCGTAGTGGAAAGCGAAAAAAAGGGGTGGTGACCCTACTGGCTTCACAAGAGTGCAGTCGAAACAGGGAAGGAATGGTCCAAATGGGCAGGAAGTGGTTCAGGCGCACAAGAATCACAGTGGGACAGTGTGGTGTGGTCTTGTTGGAGGTAAGAGCAATCCATCCAGTCCAAAACAGATTTGGGTAGAATGGTTCTGGTGCATGTAAGAACACTGGCAGGTGGTAGACTGACGGGACAATTGAGCCATCCTGTTTTACCTGGATTTACCTCCTCCGACCATTTCGCACGAGGTACTGGACCTCCCAGTGTACCATGAACCAATCTCCAAAGAACCCAGAAAAACTTAAGCATGTCCAGGAAAATAAGTTCAACAGTGAGCTTTAATTAAAGAAAACACACAAAGTAGTTGTACTCCCCACCCCTCGTGTGTCGTCATGGTCTGATCAGCCATTTGTACCCTTGTGTGTCATTTCATATTTATGTCAGTTATGTTTGTTTAAGCAGTCATTTGGTTTGCTAAGTTTGCAGTTAAGTTTTTTTTTTTGCTTGAGTTTAGTTTGTTGCTTTGACCGTTTCTATGAGCTCGAATTTGTTACCTTTGTAAATATAATTTTTGGGTTAAATAAATTAAAACCCTTTTTTTCTAAAAAAAAAAAAAAAAAAATCCTGTGACTACTCCTTTTTCAACTCAGACCATCACAATCATCTTCTCAAAGGATACTTTGACACGTGGACAAGTGAAGCAAGGCATCAAGCCACCAACCTTCCAATTGGTAGACCACAAGCTCTGGGCAAGTGTTGTTATCTTGGAGGATAGAGCTTGATCCCAAACAACAGAGACATAAGATTGTCACAGATATATTTTTTAGAGTGAGATTGATGACAAGCTACCCCACATTATTACACTAGCTCCACCAGAAGCTGTTGTCCTAACGGTATAGCCCACAGGACAGTGTTCACCAAGCCTCCTTCACATTTTGACTCTATGATCAAACAGTCATAGACAGAATCTGGACTCACTGCTGACCAACTGTTCTTCCACATGTTCATATCCCAGTACACTTGTTACTGACACCAGCGCAGACTAGTCAAGCTTTCAAGTATTCGGATTGGTCATTTGAAAATTGTGGGCTGCAGGATTAGTGAAGCTGAAGCAAAAGCTGATATTACAGCTAGGGCATTGATTAAAGTCGATAGTCCAGAAAATGGGTTCAGAGAAAAACAATGAAAGTGAATGAAAAAGAGTACATTGCCAAAAAGAGGAAACCGGAAAGATCACATCTACTGTACCATTTTGAGGCATCTGCCTGGCATGTTTAAAGCAGTTTAAGTCCTCAGAGTAGAAAAGCAATGTATAACAACCAGTCCAATCCATTTTCCAATTTTGTGGCAGGTTTTACATTAAAATATCTGAGTGGAATTGGAAAGGAAGAGGAAGAATGGAAATAGCAAGTGATTAAGTAACAGTTTATTTTGATGCATAGAAATGGGTTGATTAAAAAAAATTGAAATGTAAGATGTTCAAATTGTTACACTCTGGACCCGTTTGAGGGTTTTTCCCTCCCCTCACAAATTGTCTTTTCTAATTCTTTTTTTCAGCTGGAGATAGGGGCTGAGAGTTGCCCCTTTTTGGGGGCTTGGAAGCACATGTTATGCATTACCTGGTCAGTCTTGGATTCATGATTCACAAAAAGCATGGTGACCAGTTTTCAAACCCAGAGTTTTCCCATGTTTAAATGAAAAGGGGTGGTGTGACAACATTAGACCAACCTAAAAAGAACGTTTCACAGTTTATAGCACACTTGCCACCTGTAAAGAACAAAAAATAAATACCCCAGTAAAAACAGGTCAGGGTTATATAAAGGACAACAGATGAACACTGCAGCAAATTGTTCTGCTGGTGATTTAGCACACAGAGTGGCAAAACAAACATTTAAATTCCAGTTCATTATTTTATCACTGAGCATGCTCAGTGCTGCCGTTTACTGTTGGGTGACGGCTGCACATTAAATGGATCCAGTTTAAAGATTCAGAGCACTAATCATTACAGCTAAACCATTCCAAAGCCCAACAAAGGAAATGCAGAAATCACTTTAATTGGTCACAGACCAAAGTGAAAAAAAAATGATTGATTGAACAGATGTTCAAAATGTGTATCCAGTGTTGTAGTAGCTGCATTTTCACCAGAGTAAAAAATGAGACTTAGCAGGAGATTAGAAACACATAACATTTGTTTAATTTCAATCACTAAATCAAATCACCAATATAATACATGCATATTCCCATGACAATGTCACGTATAGTCAGGTGTCATTTTGCTTGATTCAGTGGTTTTAGTGAGGTATGGCTTAACAAGCTGCACATTTAAAACACATGTGAGAGTGAATCTGTAATTGTCATGTATGCTGTGCGGCAGGCAGGATGAGGAACCAAATCACAGGACTCACGGACACAGAAGGATGAACTCAAAGCGGCAGCTTCATTTGCTGGGAAAAAGAATCCATAAAACAAACCAAAACTTAAAAGTGAAAACACTGGGAGACTAGAGACAAACAACAAAGAAATCCAAGCACCCAGATGACCCACACAGGAACAACAGTGAGTGACAATACAACAAATCAACAGACTACGGAAAACACAGGCTTAAATACACAAGGAAGTAACGAAGGAATCAGACACAGGAGGAGAACACAGCTGGGAATAATCAAACATAGGCAAAGGGGAAGCAAAATGTAACATACTGAACACAGGAGAAGGACTATCAAAATAAAACAGGAAGCATGAAGCATTCATAATGATGCAGACTTAACACTGAGACATGGAAACATGACTGACTCTGGAAGAGAAGAAACATGAAACAGAGATAAAAGTAACTAAATGTGGAACACACTGAAGATGTAGTGACAGAGAAGTAAGACTCAGAACTAATCATGTAACAAACGGAGACAACTAAGGAGGATGAGAATACAGAACTAAACCTTTACTAGAAACATGACAGGAACACAGGGGAGACACAGAAACAGAACAGAAACTAAGACATGTAAATATATATATATATATATATATATATATATATATATATATATATATATTTATGGACTAAAGTAACTTCCATAAATGCTTCCAATCAATGTCAACAGCTACTACACTAAATATATATGATTTGTAAATATATGAGCATCATAAAATAACTCCCTAAAGTTTTATAGATGTTGATAATCCAGACACCCTAGGCAGTAGTCTATATAGTACATTTGTTTAGATCGAGTAAAGCATCTAGGAGCAGTTAGGCAACAGACATTCAAACACATGCTACAACCATCAAAGTGAGAAAATGTGTCTGTGTGTTGCCGTTACTGTTTCTTATTGCCATTTATTTAAAATCTTGGTTGCATCAGGGCATTCCTACAAAAGCCAACAATGACAAAATACATACAGTCAGCCGTGATTAAACATTATAGCATTTTGGATTTCGTCGATAATTTTGCTTACATGCTAGTTTGCTCAAGCTAGTCTTTCCTCTTAATCCCTACTCTCCAGTGCACAAAAACATACAGTTCTAACTTGCCTCTACGGAGCTTAAATAGGACAAACAGTCTCACCTTTAGGATCTTGATGTATTAGAATAGAATAGAATAGAATAGAATAATCCTTTAATTGTCCCACAAGGGGAAATTTGGGTGCAACAGCAGCAAGAACGACACATGTACAAACAAACATTACAGTGAGTCGTCAGCTTGTTACTGGGGTAGGTAGAACCAGGTAGCCAGATTTAAGAGGATAAATCACTGATGCTGTACACAGTTGTAAGAAAGGAATTATGAAAATCTGCAATTATTATTCATTAAAATGCACTCTGACAAAGTAGGAATTTCCAATTCACAAAAGGCTTGCCAAAAGATGGAGTGAATGAACATTCACCGCTTTATTGACAGCCCAGGGGAACACGATTCCCTTCGATGAATATCATTTGGCATATCCCATCCCACGCCTTCAATAATTTACAGTATTGATTTGAAACATAGTCATACACTGAGAAGTGGATAGCAGAGTACAGTGCTTTCATTTAATGCTTTAGTAATCTGGCTTCTGATTTGGTACACAACAACAAGCGACAACGAAATGCACATCTGAATTTGACCTGTTGGGAACAGTGACAAAAGCATCTGTCAAGGTGAAATAGGGACTGAAAGAAGATGATATCTAGCGCTGATAGTTCACATGTGACATGCTGATACCGTCAACTAGCACAATAACTTGCACTGACCACCAAGTAAACACAATACATATTTAGAAAAAACACTTGATCCACAATTCTGAAAAATCCTTCAAGATATTAATGATATTTCGCCTTTTCTTTGACACTTCCAATCAATTACGGATTATATCCAGGTGATTTTATTCGATTTTGTGTTGCAGTGGAGCGATTTTGGGATGCACAGCATTAATCAAAAAATTATGCAGAGTAAAACTCAAGGGAGGCAGCTTGTCACCGTTACAGCCAAATCAATCAGGCTCTGCTTCTGCTGAGCCCCCTTCAGAACACAGCATTTTTATTTTCCCGATATCCACGGCTGATAGCAATATATGTCTGTGCTTTTTTTGGTGGCTTTAAGCACCACTTTCATTTTTCTTTATTCTTTTAAAAAAAAATATGTATATTAAGAAGAATTAATATGTATTCAAATTCAACTGCACAAAGCATTTTCTGGGTAAAATGTAAGCATATGTGGAGAGGACAACTATCATGCCGTGTTTGCAAGCTGCCTACTCTCTCTGTCCTCCACTTGCACTTCATAACACAAGGCTTAAAGCACTTTTTCCCGTAATATATGGAATATCAACATGTCATATCCCTTTCCTCAGGCCCACCAGTGAATTAAAGTCAGCTCTCTCATCTTGATGGCGCCCATTCTTCCCTTTTCAGAGAGATTCATGATGCTTCTCGCCAGGTGAAAGTCATATCATACCACCCACATTGTGTGTATAGATATGAGTGGGTGTGTGTGCGTTTGGGTGTAGGTGTGTGCGTGTCTCTGTTTAAAAAGAAACAGGAGTCTGTTTATCCAAAATATAAAGCAGTTATCTCCCTAGTCTGACCTCCATGTGTTCAGCATTGTCTCAGTGTGTTGGTAGTTAAATCTGAGTGTGCTAATAATTCATGTGTCTGGAGCTTTTCCAAGATGCTTATCTAAGCGCAGAGCAATTAGCACGGTGCTCCCACACTGTTTTCACTGCTAATCTACCCTAACAAATTTCAATAGAAGCAAAACAAAAGGTCACCAATGGGCAATTTCTTTCAGATACTGCATGTGATTATCCAATATAGAGGAACATAGACATCCACTTGACTACAACAGAGTAGGATTATTCGGTACACTTGAAGCCAAAGATTTCCCTGTCCTGCCTGAATCTGCATTACAGTAAATCATGCGGAAACTCTTTTTTTGTCCTGGTCTACCAGGAGATAACCACTCGCGAACCCCTGAGATCTGATTTCATTCACACTTGTGAATACACACATTTCACACACGCATGGATGAGGAATATAAATGGATTTAATCCGATCCTATCGTCCCCACTTCATGAAATGCTACATTTGCTTCATGAGGAAGCCCAAGTGACAGCCAGATGCATTGAACACCTTTGAATAAGTATCATATTGAGAGCGATAACATTCTGACAAACAGTTGGCTAATAACCCAAAGTGATCCCTTTTTTTAATTTAACCAAATCGCATGGAGTCCCTTTATCAACAATGTCATATGTTCTGTGTGAAACCTCTTCCACACCAGGCTCCCAGCAGGAGAGCAGAGGATTAGAAAAGGATTCCTCTGACATCTCTAAAAAAGCACGCTACACAGCCAGCTGTCTTCAGTCAGTCGGCAAAGTGGAGCCCATTCACACCGAAAGGAGCCTCTGACTCACGCAGTCCGTCAAGCTAGCTGCCCAGTAATTAGCCAATTAAAAAAGAGATCCAGGTACAAATACAGAAGCAATACGAGGATCAACCACTTTCATATCTTTAAGCTCAAGTAATGCCAAAATGGGTTTATCTTTTAACATGAAATGGTCTGTATTTATATAGCGCTTTACTAGTCCCTAAGGACCCCAAAGCGCTTTACATTACAGTCATCCACCCATTCACACACTGGTGATGGCAAGCTACATTGTAGCCACCGCTGCCCTGGGGTGCACTGACAGAGGCGAGGCTGCCGGACACTGGTGCCACCGGTCCCTCTGACCACCACCAGTAGGCAACGGGTGAAGTGTCTCGCCCAAGGACACAACGACCAAGACTGTCGGAGCCGGGGCTCGAACCGGCAACCTTCCGATTACAAGAAAATGTTCAGATAAATGAAATCACTTTGACACAGACTAAAGCAACAGATGTTTAGCATACACTACATTTTTACTTTGTGTCATGTCATAGCAGATTTCTTTTCTTATGTATTAATCACATATTTAATCATATCACATTAGTTATAGTAATATCACTCTCTCACTTTACTATAGTAAGAGCACTCCTGTTACCAGTTTGCATGCATGTGGAATGTTAACACAGTGAGGCCATTTAATAGGAGACACTAAACAGATAGTGGGACTCTTTCTGCTTATCAGGGATGTAAATTCTTAGGTAGGGGCCCTGTGGGAAAGTTAAAGATACTCAGATGTCCTGAGAGGACCAGGGAGGTGATGGCCAAGCAGGAAACAAGGTCATAATTCTCTCTGTGAGGGAGGAGGTATAGCCCCCCCGCGAGAGGGGCCAACGTGTAAGAGTTTGTGGAAAATTCTTTGTCTGTTTCTGTATATAAGATGTAAGGGCGGTGGCCACAATTCAGAGATGATCCTGGTGTTTTACTGGGATGGTCTCTCCACATTGCAATGTGTTCATTAAACCCACTTCAAATCAAGCTCACTGGGTGTGTTGCAGGTTATTGTTAAATTTTCCACAACAGTCATTTTAAAAAAATATTTTGCTGAGCAATTGGAATTAGGCAAAAATCATTAATCCCCAAATAAAGATAATAATTTTTTTTTTTAAAAAGACCTAGAACCAAAGCACAGATACTATTTAGTCTACAAGAAATGGAATAGCTGAAATCAACTACTTAAATGATCCCTTCATTAATGACTTGAATCCATCCATCCATTCCTCCTAACATCTTTTCCAATTAAGAATTGGGGTCTGGGGCCTATCCCAGCTGTCTTGGGGCAGGGTTCACAGCACAATAAGAATCTCCAGGTAACCTAATATGCATATCTTTGGACTGTGGGAGAAAGCTGAAGTACCAGGAGAAAACCATGAAGGCAGAGGGAGTACATGCAAACTCCACCCAGAAAAATCCAGAGCTGGCCGTTGGATTTAAACCCAGGATCTTCTCTTTTTGAAGCTATGATGCTAATCATTGCTGCACTGTGCTGAAATTCAGTAAGATTTAGAGGTTAATCAACAAATGCTTCACACTACTAGTATTGTCATATACCTTCTGAACCACTTTTACATAAAAAATATAAAGAAGTAGAAAAATAAAGAAAAGAAAAAAAACAGCCACCATCAGCATGACATCATTAACTCCACTATGAAAGACCATTCCTCTCCTTGAGAAATTGCTGCCCGTCTGCACATCAGTTATAAAAGACACATCAGTCTCTGGTACAACAATGTTGAATCACTGACTGTTTCAACCGCCTGGAACGACAAAATTAAGCTCCTAAATTTCCCTAACAGTGTCTGTTGAGTGATGAATCTTTCTGTCTTTTGGGCACTCTCATCCTTTACCAAAGACATACTGATTGTCTTTAGATGGTTCTCTGTCTGCCACACAGACTGATGGACAATACTGTATACATTACAGAGAGACAGCAAGAGAAAGTGCCAAACAGGAAAACTGAAGTATGCTATCTTTATGTGTGTTCCTTTGATTTAAAAAGGTTTTAAAGGCAGTCAGAGTGGTGTGTGATCTGAATTAATTGAATGACTTGTAATGCTGCTGCCGTTCCCCTTTCTGTGAATTAAAGCAGGTAGCTCCCTTTAATGAAGAGTGCATTAGACTGTGAATTGGAAAGTGAAAATGAAGAGAAAGGATACATTAAGTATTGATTTACACAGACATGCATACTAAAAAGAGCACTTGAAATGTATGTCTCCCTTATTGCACAAAGGAAGAACGGCACAACCAAAAACAAATCAATTTTTTTCCCCCCAGTTTTCTAAAATGCAAATTGTGCTTTTCTAAAATGCAAAAACCAAATGAAAGCACAAAGCCAGAATACAGATCATTTTAATGAGCATCACACAAATCTGTGGTAACAGTTGTGGAACTAAATGATTACAGAGAAGATTGTTCAGGTTAATTTTCTTCAGCCCTAATCTCCACATGCTTCGCTTGGCAGTTGAGTGAGGAGCTGAAAGTAGAACACTAATGATGTACATTTAACACATGACCTGCACAGACATCCCCGCTATTCTGACTTGAGAAGAGTGGATGAAAAATTTGCATTCTAGATCACCTCAATCAATACTCCCATTAAGTCCTAATCAATTGACCATTAACAAGCTGTTTCTCAGCAAATCGCAAGCCAAAGAACTGTGCCTGGTTACGCAGAGCAAACAACACACACACACCATAAAACCATGAATTCAATTAGATGCAATCCAAAGCCAAGCTGAGAATAGGTTTTCAAAATGAGGATGAACAGATATATCTTTAGTTTGATCTTTAAAGATCATGGCATCATTTTCTCTCGGACAAACACGTCAGTCTTAGGATGAATAGTTAATGAACTGTAATAGGACTTCAAGCAGGCTGACAGTACGGATGTCTTGTTATTGCATCTTAAACTCTCTAAGAGTGACGTTAAATAGCTTTACAAGGACAAGGGGAAGCGAAAAACACCGACAATAAAAGATTAGCTATCTAACTTTGAATGAATAGGCAGTTTCAGTTTGAAACTGAAATTGGATTTTCACACCTTTGCTTCACTCTGTCGCAAACCTAAAAAAATGTGTGTAAAAAATGTGCAGAAACAAGTTTTCTTCTACATATTTATATTTTAAATGCACATAAATACATATTATTTTACATACAGCTACTTTCAAAGTTGCTATTTAGCAATATCTAATTTGAAGAGGTCAGTTATCTCTCTGCACATACAAATGCACATGTGTGGCCCACAATATACGTTCCATCAAGAAGCTAATAAACAAAGATTACCCATCACATCATCAGCCCCTCCCTATTTTTATGAAGCACTACATAGTACATCCTACTAACACTCTCCTAGTATAGTGTTTAAATAGGAATAAGAAGTCGTGCGCTATACACACTACACCTCTAATCTCCATTTTGAAGTACACAAAATGAACAGAGAGAGAGAGTTTTATCCACGGATGCACTCTTCCACTCTCGTGCTCTAGAGGTGTGGGTGCAGAGATAAACGAGGTGGAAGAGGGATTAAAATGTCCCAAACATTCAGGCTGTTTAATTGAAACCTCCCCTGAGACACTGCACAGGGGACAAGAGGGCAGGAAAGGTGTCTAGGGAGCTACTGCTGGAGACCCCTGTAGGTGAATTCATTCCCTCATCGACCCTCAATAGGAGATGATGAATAGTGTGACATCAGTATCTTGCAGGGGATGGGGGCGTGCCGCTGTCTGCTTCAGAACTGAACAGTGTGTGGGCTTTGTGCGAGAGCTGCAGTAGGGGGGGATTCTAGTGGGATCAATAATTAATCAAAACATTAAAAAGCATTTTCTCTTTTTTCTTTCCATTTTTTGACAGATTTTTGAATCATCCATCTTGAACACAGAGAAAGACTTCGGTTCACTCACTCTGACTTGGGTGGAAATTGCTCGCACACATCGTTGCTATTTATTGTAACCCATTACTTTCTATAGCTGAACAATTTTCCACATGAATAGGTTACTTGTTTTTTTGTTTGTTGTTTTTGTCATAAAACCTTATTCAGTAGCACCTCTATAGTCGTACGTGGCTTTGTTTGCAAAATTAGCTCTGTTTGTCAGCAATGTATTATATCAAATTATATTCAAAGACCGATTCCAATCTCTAAGTCTATGAAATATACTTTATGCATTATTCCTAAAGTACACTCATACAGCAAACATTCTTTTATAACAACTATTTTTCAAAAACTGTGATTTTTTGTCTTTATCTTTGCATTCAAAATGCAAAATCTTTTCTGTTTCCATTTCTGTTTTCTTTAAGCACTGCAGTTTGGTGAACTAGTGTCCTCTAAAAGTGCAATTAAAATTTGAAAACTCTGAACTCCAAAAATGTTTTATAGTTATAAATATAATGCGTCTACATGACGTGCAGGGTAAGAGTAAGGCCCTCTCCACACGTAGCCGGGGACCTCCCAAAATGAAGATATTTTTCTACGGTTCGGCTTGTCATCCACACGGAAATGCAGTTTTGCGGCACGAAAACTTATCTTTTTAAAAACTAAAAATCTGCGTTTTTTCCGTTATCAGCGTTTGCGTGTGGACAGACATAACCGGAGTTTTAGGATCCACGACGTCACGTTCTGCGACACAAATGCTGATGTCAGGTTTGCGACCTGTGTTTGCACTACAGCATGGATGCCCTC